>PNEQ01079676.1:89472-125007 GCA_003012365.1 Medauroidea extradentata | reverse complement strand
TTTTTGTTTTCTCTTTTTATTATTAAAAGCGATATTCGTCCAGCAAGCGGTAAAATACGTTGTAACGTACGTAGCCGTCTGTAGGGCTAAGCGTACTGCGCATGCGTAGTTATATTAGGACAAGGAAAAGTCACAGATGAGTCCTGAATAGGCAATGACCTTACCCTAAACCCTTATACAAACGTTTAGGAATACCGATGAGGCCTAGGCATGACATATGCTGCACCTAAACCCTTATACACACGTTTAGGAATACCGGCCTAAGTTCCGCCTGATTAATTTGTATTCTTTTTCTTCAGAAACCTAGAAAATCATGCACCCAAAAATGTGGAAAAGTATTTTGAACAAATCAATTAGTATTTTTGCCCGAATAACAGGAGAACGCAAAAACGCATAATTCATTCAGTAAATAAGCATCTATAATTGGAACGCAGAAATTAATGCTGGAGTTTGTTAGCGATGTGTGTATTTGTATATTACTTTTTGTGTATATAGTAATAGCATACATTTTGTCAAATATTATGTAAGGTGTTCTGTAATGTTTAGGTTCCGTACTAACGGCATGTCAATGATTAATGAAAACCTGAGCCGAAAATGTGAACAGTATGGCGGCAGTTTCTGCACTCAAAAAGTGAACTTTAAAGTTATCCATGACTGCTAATTTTAAAGTTACAAAGAGTTTTGTTTAAAATTCTGAAATATTATATTTAGGAATTAAATGTTTCGACTAATTCATTGATTCCTATGAAATTAATTGTTCGACATTGTTTTCTATTATTTTATATGTTGTAAAATAACGTTATGAAAGAGCAGTTAAAATTCCAGTTACGTGGTCATACTAAGAAGTTCTACTTAATAATAACTTTCAAAACATTAAAAAATAAATAAAGGTTGACTTATAATACACGTAAGTAATTTCAGCACGTTGATTGTAAATTTTAAGTAAGGAGTGATGTCTGTCAGCTATAACGGTGTTTTTTTATTTTTATTTTATGTAATTTGTGGAAAAATATCAGAAACTGAACTCTGAATTACTCTAGTTTGTTGCTCAATGCTTTTGTACATTAAAATGTATCATCTCTTTACTTAGAAATATTTGTTAGTTTAATTTATATTTAATAAGTCAATTTAGATTAGCATTAAGTGTAATTTTTGTAAATATTTATTTAACTATATGTAAATGTGAATTACATTCAACTGGCCGATGGAGATGGTTAATTTTGTAACTTTTCTATTTATACAAATATTATAATTAATGATTTATTATTCATGACCAACAGAAAGTGAGAAGAATTTAAGAGTGTAACATAAATGTTAACGTTTATATGCCAGGAGACACTAAAGAGAAGCAAACATTTCATGTATTTGTTCATTTGTTACTTTGTCTAATGAACTGATTTTAAATATGGAGTTAGTCAAAACACCTGAATACAACCGTAACCATCTCTGGCTATCTATTTATATACATCATCATTTTAAAAAAAATCCGTTAGCTTCCATGAATACAAAAGCCAATGTAAGTATTCTCGAAGCTCTAAAAATCTCTTTCCCTCGAAACGAATTAAAGGATTGTTAGCCATACAATAAATTACAAGTAACAATTATGTTGTTGATTGTTTATATTATGTAGGCCTAACTTATATTCTAATTATGTTGAAATTCACGTTGATGTGCATTTTTGATTAGGCCTGCTTTCGTTTTGTGAGATTCTGATAATACACGAAACTGAAAATCTATGTAAAAGAATAATGAAATAAACTATGTGCAAATAATGTTGCTTGACGTACTGTACATTTTCTTTAACAAGAAAGGCGTGTCATTTTTAATCAGGAACCTGATCTCCAAACATACAAAAATAATTTTTACTAACAAGGCCAGCCCACACTTTGTTAATACTTAAATTAAGTTATAATTTTCTTAGAATTTGACATTTTTATCAGTCATTTATGTCACTCGTTTCGTGACTCTTTACGTTTATATTAAGGCTAAAAACATGTTTAATAAAATCTGCAAGAAATTGGAAAACAGTACAGATTAATTAACAACGGTCAATATTAGATATTAGTTTTTACTGACATTGTGAGCGTAATTATATAGCTTAAAGAGATTACGCTAAAGGTATCGGCAAAACATTCAAAAAGTAGCCAGACTCTGTTTCTTACGATTGTTTTTTATTATTAATATTAGTATTATATTATTAAATAAACATTTTCTACTTTAATTCCCAAGTAGCAACTAATGTTGGGCCAATGTTGAAAATTGGTTGGAACCGTTGGCATTACATTGTGTTAGAAAACACACGCCAATGCAACGTTGGGGCAATGTAGTCTCGCGGCAGATATGTTCGAAAATGTATTTTTATTGCAACGAATTAGCAACATTCTAAAAATAGTTATATTAAAGTAGAAAATGCCTGAACATATTGGAAGATCAAAATACTGTTATTTTTAATTTTGTGGGTTGAATGTTGGCAACAAGTTGGTAAACATACTGTTGGGGTTTAGTGTGTATAATTACGTTGGGTCAATGTTGCAAAACCAAAATTTTGCACAAAGAGTTCAAAATCACGTTTTTAAAATACAACATTACTTAATTATTCAAGTTATAGCAAAATAAGGTTACTTAGTTAAAAAAAAATTTTAATATTGTGTAATTTTTGTTCTGTTGGTTATACGTTTGAACAATGTTGGAAATCCAACAGTTCGATAACAGGTGGCTCCCAATAGCCTATGTTGGGCCAACGTTACATAGCCAACCACAGAACATATTTTGTATGTAGGTTGGCTGAGAGTTGGTAACCATACCGTTGATGTTAGGACTATAGTTTTACATTGAACCAACATTGCTCAAACTATACATATATTTATAAAAAATTCTAAATATTACATCAAAAATTACACATAAGCTCCTTGTATTTAAAAAATTTATACTGATGGTGCATATAAAAATTCTGCACTCTTTAAACTATATACAGTATACTCCCGATTATCCGCACTAATGAAGTGGCTGATACCTCGGATAATCCAAAATCACGGATTATCCACTTTTACCCATTCTTAGATCTCAGTAGAAAGTAAAAGGTAAAAATTCATTCCAGCAATAAGGCAGCAATTTAACACAGTTGACTCTCGATTATTCACATAAAGGATAAGGGGGTAGGGATGCGCTTATAATATAAAACCAATTTTAAAAAATCACGGATATCTTATTTATCCAAGTTAAAGCCTCGTTAATCGTTTCATGCGCGGAACTAATGGCTTTGCTTGCTGGAAAATGAGTTAATTCTTCATCAAGCCTTTCAAAATACAGTTGCCGGAATAAAACGTCGGCGAACATTATGCGAGTAAACACAGTGTATTTATAAATAACCAACATGTTTTTAATTTTTTTTGCTCGGATATTCTGCAAATCGGATAATCCGCACACGGATAATCGGGAGTCAACTGTATGTTGGTTACATGTTGGCAAAATGTTGAAAATTAAACGGTTAGGTGAAGTTTGTTTTCAGTAGATTTGATCCTACGTTGTATAACCCACGTTATGCCAAACATTGAAAGTCTTTTTTTGTATGTTGGCTGACGTCGGCAACAAGTTTGTAAACAGACGCCCCTAGTGACACAAATTGTGTTTCTTTCTTAATAAAAAACGACTCCATTAGATTAGAAAATACAAGACAATATTATAGACAGTATTTTTGTAAATCTTAATTTCCTGGTTAGTTGTTGAGTACAAGTTGGTAAACACACCGTTGGCAATAGGTATGGCAACATTTATGCACCTTTACGTTTGGTTAACGCTGCGTAACCCACAGTAGGCCAACCACTAAAAAAATTTGGTATGTAGGTTGGCTGAACATTGGCATTGTTAGTAAACATATCATTAGCACAAGATACATTTTTCTTTGTTATTTTAAGTTCAACGATTCTAATATTTTCATTAAATGCGTATTTAGGTTTCAAATATCTTTAATCGACATTCTGGTCAAAACTTTTTATGGATTTAAATAATTTGTGTAACCCACAAGAACTTTGAAAATAAAATAATTATGAATATCATGCTTAATTTAACTTTTGTAGAGTCCATTTTGCGTGTGTTGCGTAGAGAAACGTCGGCCCAACGTCGGTATATGGTGGTCATTACATATGTTACACCCACAATTTCAAAACCCCAACAACGTTGGACCAATGTAGGAAATTAGTAAGAATCCAACCAGAAATCAATGTTGGACCTACATTGTTTCACGTGACATTTCAATGTTGAGCCAAGGTTTGCACGCTACGTTGGGCCAATGTTGGTCCAACCAAAAGTTGCTACTGGGGTTGTAATACGTTTGAAATACTCGTATTTAAATAAACCAGTACGACAACCCCACTACATCTCAAAACATCGTACAGAATGCGAGTATACACAAATATATAATGTAGGGCTATGCAATGTTCTTTGTCACGATATTTCCATCATAGATAAACTTACAGCGTGACTAATCAAAGCAAGTGGATCTTACAAACTTTTCACAAATAATAGTTTTCAGATAGTGCGTTTACCATAATGGCCTTCACGTGTTTAAATCTCTCTACAATACTTTTTTTTATATATTTTTGGATTTAATTTTTTTTCTCTGACATTTACTGCTACAAGATAATAAATAACATATCGTTTATTATTTTCCAACAAATTTCAGGGGAAAATATTATAATTTTATCAAGATCGTGCTGCATGAAACACCACGAATATGAAAACGCCTTCTGAAAGATAGCGGCGGTGAAAACATAAATACAAGATGATAGTGCACAAGTTCCCAGTCTTGTCAGTCCAACTGTACCACGGGGACACTGCGCGCCAGTTCTTTGTTCGTATCAGCAATGCTGAACTGTTCGCATCTCTCCCCCTCGCTTCTGTGTGTCTAACGCACAAAAATAAAAACCTCAAGCATGCGGCGCTGCTAAAAGTTTTATGTGGTTTCATTTTGAGAAACGTTTACCGTACAAATAAGGCTATTGGTATCAAAAGGAGTTAATCTCCACTGCGCTGAAAAGTACAGTAGAAGTCATTTTTTCTAAAGCATTTCTACTCATACTACCAAGATGGATATTGTGTCTTACATATTCAATAACAATTATATGTATGTGAGTATCCGACGAAACCAAACGTATGATTAATGGTTGATCAGGCATTTTAACTTTAATTTTGGAAGTTGTTTCAATTTCGGTAATAAATGGAGATTCCTCCTTTTGATACCAATAGCCTCAAATATTGACCCGGCCTATCTAGAAAGGCTTAAATTTCTTCGTGTTGACTTTTAGACCTAGCGACAACACTGTAGTCGTATTCTGGTCCTCCCAAGGCACATAACAGTCGTAATATTTGTGGAAAAAGTTCGCACTATTGCTGCAACTTATCGTGTACGCTTTTCGAGTACCATTTGTGTATATGTTGCCTGTAACCGTTAAGGGTGAAAACTGTACAGATGGTAGAAGACGTTAGTAATTTCAGATAGGGAACGTTTGTTTGGAAGTGCAATTTTGTTTCATAAACACAAAACACTTCATAATAAAACTAACATACCATAGTAAGAATATACACTCCATAACAACTTCCACCCCGTGACAACAACTTACTTCCCACAGTAACATCTTACACTTCTAAGTACAAACTTATACCTTATAGCACAAAATTAAACCCTATGGCAACCACCTACAACACAAACCCCACACAGCAACTATGTTAATCCCACGGCAACGTTAAACACCCCTCAGCAACAACTTTCACCTCACACCGACAACCAATATCCCATAGTAACAACTTACACCTCACATTAGGAACTTCCTTAAGCAAAGTCTTATACCCTCGTCAACAACCTACACTCAATAGCAATATCTTACACCTAATAGCGATAACTTACACACGTTACGAGCAGCTGATACCACAGAGAAATATTTGAGAAAATGAATTGTTGATGTTCTGTGACATCACATACAAATATGACAATTGGTCAATACAGCATAAAAACAGCAAAAAAACTTTTTAAATAATCGGGAATGTTATTTTTAGACATTGGATGCATTTTCTACATACGTACTACACAACGACAAAGGGCGAAATTGTTTTGAAAATGTTTCACGCTGAACCCTGTGGAATAAATCAAGATGGATGAGTAAGTAAGAAATATGCCTTCCAATCTGAATTAGGCCTATGTGCGACAAAAATACTACAATTTATCTGAGGAAATACAAAGACTATAAATAAGGTTTGATGAGTGATTTTTGTTTGTGAGAAAAACATGAGTCATAGTGTCAAGTTTGCTTGCTTTGTAGACAAGACATTAACAGTAAACGAAATAGAACTGATAGATGTGGCTTGTATTTAAGGCATAAAGTTAAGGTATAATATTTCAAGCCTTTTCACGGATATCCATACGTAATAGGCTACTTAAATAATCTTCTACGCTTTCTCTCTCTCTCTTTCTCTCTCTCTCTCTCTCTCTCTCTGCGGTACTAATGAGGCCAGAATGAGCTGCATAATATTTCATGGGGTGTACAATACTACTTCTCGAGGAATGTAAACTGATATGAATTGCTCAAAATACTCAAAGAGAACCACCAAAAATCAATGACGACAGAGCGACTCAAATCACACAGGCTCAAACTAGGTATGTTACAAAGGAAATTGGCTCTAAATACAGAAGCTAAAATCCAAACACAAAGGGAAAGAGCTATTCAAGGTAAAGTAAGTACTTCTTATGCCCTGGTTATTTTTCCTTTACACGCTTCAAGATTTTACTTTTACAAAACAACATTTTCGGAAATTTGTTTCAAGAAAATTTTAATATTACAATGAACTGTCTAAATTTTCAAGCAGTGTACAACTACAGCTAGTTTTATTATATTTACTACCAGTTTGTCAGTATTTACTAATTTATTGTAAATTTTTACACTATTTGCATAGTCACTGACTTTTTTTGGAAACCAGTTTTTAAAACAATTTTTGTAAACGTTAAAAGAATCTTGTTGTGTGTGACAGGTCGCTGAAAACTTTGTTCATAAACATTGATGCTGTTTATTCTCAAAATTATTTTGAATATTACTAAAAAATTTTAAGTTTTCATACATTCATTCATCGCCACACTAAAAATGTTTTGGTATTAGTTATACAAACTTTTAATTGTAACAAATACATAAAATTACAGTACAACAAAATCGGTACTTTTCCGCAATTTGTTTTAACAAGCATAGCAGTGGAAGTATTTAACGTAGTAAGATAATTTTTATAATTTAATGTTAGAGTCCATAACAATATGTGCTTATGATTATTATTCTTGATGGCACGGTCTTCTAAAGTTACAATTGTATCGCAACCAGTCTGGCAATACAACGCAAGGGTTCCAAGAAAACAGACGTTGAAAAAAATCAAGGAGAAATGGTTTCTTGGGCGAAAGGAGTATAGTATTAGGTCAAAACTGCCTGCGAACAGTCAAGGCATAGGGTCTATTGCAGAGTCATGTGAGGAAAATTCTTGAGGTAAAGGTGAAACTAAGGCGAACTTGAGTAAAATCTGAGAATTTTTCGTTTGCGTTGCACAGTCAGGCAATTGAGATATCACAGTTTGAGGTGAAGTGACACCACAATATTAGCGATAAAAATAATGTATTTTCAGTAACCGACTTGCGAATGTATCTAAATTGTATATTATTTTTTATTTATAATGCACAAACCTTACATGACGGCGATTTGATAGTTTATGTAAACAGTTTCGCATACTGTAAAGTTCAAAAATGATAATAAAAAAATAGCTACGTCGTTGGTTTGGTTTATAAATTGGTATCGCAACCATTTTGTTTGAAAACAAAAGTGCTATTAAAACACAACATCGCTTTCGTGTAAAAATGTACAACGAATATAAATTACCTCGTAGACACCAGTGCGGTCTTTCCTTTAGATCATGGTAATGTTCCACCTCTAAAATATTACCAACAAATTTAAAATAAGAATATCAACTCTCCCATGTGGCATTCTAACCTCTATTTATGGCCGCCATGATTTATTTGCAGCTTGAGAAAATCTTAAGAAAGGTCTGAGGACACGTTAAGTATTCCTCACTTTTCCCCTTAGATTTCACTCTATTTTCGTCTCAGCAATGAAAATTTACTAAATTTTACTCAGATAGGCCTCAGAGTTTACTCAATATAACTGTGCAATCAGTCCATAGTCACGTCATGTCCCATCTTGGAAACAGGTGAAAGTAACTTTTCAACATGGAATCACGTAACTATGAAAACACACTCATAACGTCATTTTGTCTTATTGATAACATACTGGCACTGAGCTGGCAACATCTTGAAGAGTTGTGGGAAAAAATAACGTTATTTATTCCACAACCAGCGAGTTTTTAAACACACATGCGTATTTGTATGTTATAATAGGTTAGGGGCGGATCCAGAAAGGGGAGGGGGCATGGCCCCTCCCGAAACTGTTCCAAAAAAAAAAAAAAACGAAGTAATTCCAAGTAAAATGTTGAAAGGATTACTTCATGATTTTCCCTAGACCTTTATAAAAGACAATCATTTCTTGCAACAATGTGGAAGTAGAAGCCTAAAAATTTATGTACCTGGTTTATTTTTTATCAGCACAGAGGTTCATTTTTAAAGCAATATTTGAAAATCCCTTTAATAGCATTATTTTGCACCTAAAAATGAAAATATCTCCTGGGGACGACTACCGGATCCCCCTCGTTATGGCTTCGGATGTGGGTATAACTCTGTAAGGCATAGCCCCCTCCAGGACAGAGAGCTGGAGCCGCCCCTGTAATACGTATATACACACATACAAACATATAGACTACGTCTGTATGTTGTTACGTTTACTTCCCAGAAGACCGGTATCGAACCGGTGCTACTCCACCAATGTTACGTTTACGGCAAAATATACTCATTTTTAGTTATTTGGTAATTGTTTGAGTATTACGTAAAACGCACAGTATTTTATAACTTGTTTAAATGAGGGATTCTTTTCATATAAGTGAGACTCGCAGTCTACATATCCGGTACGGCTTTAATTTACAATATATATAAACTATTTCATTGCATTTACAATGTTCTGTACGGAGGGAGGCAAGAATAGTTACAGATATTTATGATTACTTATGAGCCACTCAATTTAGTTACGATGATGACAGTCCCACCTTGTCAATGATGCCGAGGCTGATGTAAGGAAACGTCCACGGCGATCGGCACGTCGTAGATCTGGACGTCGTGGAGCATCTTGGTAGTGAAGTGGTCCTGGCGACGGTATGGGGCAGACAGACCTCATAGGTAGCGTGACACTCTAATTTTAAATTAAACTCAATTGCGAAATTTAGTGCGACTTAAAATTTAATATCGCTGTCAAAATATAATAAGATATTTTAATTGTAAAAATATTCGTATTTTCTCGTATCCATATTATTACAATGTTGCATAGTTGCATGACAGTTCTAGAAATAAATATGAACGCGGCACTGTATAAATACTACATATCGAGCATTATCTGCTGAAAAAATGCCGGCATGATGACGTCACGTATTAAAAATAACATTAGGTACATTTTCAGATATATCGCCTGTAGATTTATTAAATACGAATTTTTAACGGCCGCTAATCGCTAATGAAATAATGTTACAGATATCGCGAAATGATGTCTAGTAAAACGTTTTTGAAGTTCATTTTTTTCGGCTCGGGCAAATCTGGTGAAGGGTGTGTTTGTGTGTGTGAGGCGAAAATCTATGAGGCACTACGGTCGACGTTGGCCGGCACATGTATTGTGATATCGCCTCTATGGTCAAAGTCGTAAATTCGCGCGCAGAGTTCCCGCTGTAACGTTTTTACTGTGGGACTTAAAGCAGTGACCTATCATTTCCTTGAACGCGTCACTGTAGCAAAGTCCAATGTACTTGTAGACCTCAACTCCGAACAAATCCGTTACATATATCCTGAGAAACAACCGCGTGGGAAAGCCGATTTTAGCCAAGTTTGAGGGCTTTAAAATAATGCCTCCAGTGTGCGAGGTGTTTTAAAAGTAACATTCACAAGTAGTGTGAAGTGCATTTTCTTTTCGTAGATAAACATTGTGAACGCACCTTAGCTGGTCTCTGAGAAAAAACACAACTCCGAACACGCTGCGTGCAGTTCTAAGCCAATCAGGCGGCCGCCTTAAGGGAGAAATTCGCTGTTTAAATTGACACAGAAAACCAACATTTGTTAAAATAACCAAACGTAAGAAGAAATAAATAATGAATATCCAGGTGCGATTTTGTAATAACAAGATCTACAGTATGTGTTAGTGGGGTTGGTCAAACCATTTTTGGCATAGATTAGAATTTTTTCCCTTTGCAGTTTTAGTATTTAGCGACACCGCTTGTAGCTGGAGGCCCGAACAAACAAGAATGGCCCCCTTGTAGCAATACCCTCGAGTGAACCGTTTTCTAGAAAATGGAAACAGAAAATATGTAGCCTTAGAAGTAGGCAACTCGTGTTACACCAGAACTTTGAGCATCCCCATGATCTAATGAAGGTGAAAAGTTCAGACTTTTAGATGTTTTTTGCAATGAGAGTTTACAATAAGAATGTATTAGTCTGTGGACATACGCCATTGTTCATGTTTCCTTGACCAAACTTGTGCTGGATGGCAAAGTACAAAAATCAGAATAAACATTAAAAAGCTATTCCAGAGGAATTCTTGCTCTTAAATATTAAAAAACTGGCCGAATTACTCTAGGATTGCTTTTTCCTGTTTATGTTTTTGTATTTTGTCATTTAGCACAAGTTTGGTCAATACAATATGAGCAAATGCTTATGTCCTAAACCAATATATTCTTAAGAAGAAAAGTATTTGTAATTTTTTTTCACTTACAGATATTATTAATATTGAACATCATATCAAAACCAACTATCTATTTCTTCTCACTTTTATTTATTTTGACAAATGTTGGTTCACACTATCATTTTTCAGTCGCGAATTTCTCCCTTAAGATTTGCGACAACGAAAAATTTGCCTCATATAACTTTACCTCATTTTTACAATGAATCATCTCTCAAAGTATGTAAATACATTCAATAACATCCTTATGTAGCGTGTATATTCCTTGTTGATTGCTAAAAGTACAAATATTGTAAGTTTTTATTTCGTCTTCTTCACAATCGTGCGATACTTAAAAAGTGCTAAGACAAGGACATTAGGTGTCTATTTTTAAAATGTATTTTGATTTTATCATACGTGGCTATTTAAAGGTTATTTGCCTACTTTCGTTCTAACACAACGATCAAAGAAGTCTTTCATAAATTTACATTCTGGAAACGAGTATCGTCTTTAAAATCCCTTTAGAATTGGGTGTGATAAATACTGCTGCGTGAGACAGTCATGGTCCAAATCGCAAAATAGCAAATTTGAAGCGTAAAAATGTACGACTTTTGGTTTATTGTAAGACAACTTTCTACATATTGGGTAAACAAAACTTTCAGAAAGATGTGTACACCGTACCTTTTTTTATAAATCACCTCAGATTCGGCTCCGTTGTGATTATCGATAGCTAATGTCTAGATACTTTACCTTCGTATTGGGTAACAAATGTAGAACTTTTACGCTTACAATCACATGCGTAGACCTACTTCGCTAATCCCTATAAGCCACTGTGGTCGGCTGGTTTAGACCATTTAATTACACAATATTATTGCTTCATTACAGTTTTTAAGCTAGCCATTTGTCTTTAATTAGCAGTTTCTGGCCAATACAAGGAAAACATATTTTGTTGGCATTCATCCTGCCAAATATTTTTTGTCTTCACCTAAAAAATTGTTGCTCTGTGCACTAAAATAAACTGCGGTCTCCAAAGAGCTGTTTTGTGTTTACAACAAAACAATTCGGCAGGAAAATGTTTCCACGAAATGTTTATTTCAGTGAATATTAGCCGTACTTGTCGGCTTAACACATAGCTGGGATATTAAACTATAAGGGAAACTAACTACAAGACTTTCTAACGCACTCGTCAACAGTCCTAGGTAATTACCGTGGAAAATAGCAATTTAATTTTAAGTCAACGTAGTAGTCAATAAACTGTAGTATATTTATCCTACTATTATTGCATGATGCAATTTGTGATACGCGTGAACAGTTTTGGGGCAAATCTCACACATTCTGTGTTAAAAGTTGTATCTATAGTTATTGGTAGGGATTGGAAACCATTGTGCTATGCATACTTAAGTCCCGTCTATTTGTCCATTGTCTGCTGTTTCACTGAGTAGAAGCTAGTGGACAAATAAATGGCCGGGGCTTGATCATTCATAGGATAGTTAAATACAACATGCATGTCATTGAATTCGCCAAATTTCCCTGTACTTAATTATTAGGGCACTCAAAAATTCACGTTTTATTTAAGGCACAAGTTGGAATTCAAAAAAACGTGTCAGTTCGTGTCGCTTTCGTAGTTGGATCTTGACTTATTTTAGTAGGGCCACGAACTATTCGCGAAAAGAATTTTACCCAAGTTTATTTCAATGCCTTACGTGCTCATATGCAGCTGTGCTTCATAGTCAAAGATTGGATTATTTTAACTGTCACGTGTCTTATAGGACGATGGTATATAGCGAAAAATGTTTGTGCAAACATAACCTTGATAACATACCGGTTTCTTGCGACATGTATGATTAGGTGATATATCTCTAACACAACGTAGCTGTCTGCAGACCAATAATAGGCATCAAATATTACAATAACGAGATTCTTAGTGGCTCAATCAAATAGGGCAACAGCTTCACGTACAAGCGAAAGTCAGTTATCTTTTCATAAGCTGAACGTACGTTAAAACCCAGCAAATAGTCAAGTTTTCCCGCGATAAACCATAATCTCTAACGGTAGGCGATATAGATACACTCGGTTCATATAAATGTGGTAAAATTTTAGTTACTTAAGGGCAACAATTTTTAATATTTTGTGGCACAATGCAAGATGTCTATTTCATCATATTTACTATAGCGTTTGTCTTGTATTGTTCCACAGTTCACAAAATATTCAAAGCTATTGCCCGTGGGTAGTTGTCAAATTTTTCCTAACTTAAACGAAACAAAGTATACAAAACTTTCAGTGTTATACATGCATATCACGCTGGAGCCTAGCAAACAGACAACGCTTCCGGTAATTTTCCAGTTTCTCTACTCATAAATTCTCCGAATTCACAGACTGCACGTATGTCTTGTAGGCTGCGTCACCTTGTAAATCTATAATGTTTTAGGAATACTTGAACACTCTCCGTAGATCAAATTTCAGACGAAAGTGAAGTGATTTTTTGTTAACATCTAGGTATTTAGCACTGGTGAGGGGTAACATGATGTATGGTGCAGCGCCGGAATAAGGGGATGGGGAAAACGGGAGATCCCTGAGAAAACCCGCCGACCTTATACGATTCCCATATCCGAAAATTCGGGGACCGACCCCACTGGGAATCGAACCCGGATCGCTTTGGAGGAAGTGATCTGACCACTCGACCAGACAAAACGTATATTCCCGCTGCTTGTTAAAAAAAAAAAACAATCACATGGCGATAACGATGTTTTCAGTGCAGCGGGAATATAAACGCCTGTCCTAATGAATCAGTTATTTGAGCAACAACATAAGACAATTTTCTTCCAGAATGAGTTATGAATTTTATAATTTTCTACATAGATAAATACACGTATTATTTAACTACATTAAGCGTCATTTGAGAGTGTTGCAAGATACTGAACTTTGATAGGCTGTTTGTTCACAATAAAGTGAGAACTGCATAACGTTTACTTTCAGTCGTTTTGCAGCCATCTTTACTATTTTAATTCGAAAACTTCTCTGTAACTAAAAACCTGTGTAAACGTTTCAACGTTCTTAAAAGTTAACATCTATATGCCCAATTAAACATATTTTTAATTAATTACCAGTTCTGCTGCCCAATCAAACAATGTTCTGTATTTTCAAAAAAAAAAAAATTCTGAAATTTAAAAATTATTTTTACTTCACTCAGAAATTTATTATAATGGAGTTTTTAAATACTTAAAGCCCTAACCAGTGGCATGCACTTTTACTGTGAATAATTTTGATTCATTATGTTGATTGGTTTTCGAGGGGTATATGAACTAAAAACACGCATATTTTGACTTTTAAATGCCATTTTGGAAAATCTGGCTAAGCTAATTTTTTTTTGTAAGAGGATAATGTGCTCCCAAGTAACGTCTACAAAACCAACATGGGTTCATATAAATATAGAACTGTAGTTTTTTTCCCTCTGGAACGCCCTCCATGGTACCATATTCCGTACCTGTACATGGCCTGCCGTACCAGATGCTATACCGGCCGGTATGGCAGATATCTTGGTTTTTTCCCCCAACCTGACTTGGTGGTTTTCATACCATGTTTGGTAATAGGACCGGTGATATTTTCTGTACCAGGTCCCGAACCGGCTTTCGTAACGGACGAATCACGTTGCAGCATCAGAGCTTGGAGTGCTCCACGCGACAACTGCATGAAATATAACAAGGAAGCCGAAAGTGTGTCGTTATGAAATTGTTTACATGAGGTTGAAAATCACTCGAACGGCTTTAAAATAAGATAAATTTTAATTCCAGTGACGCGTGTTTATTTTAAGTAGTGTTTCAACTTATTACAAAAACTTGAAATGATCCCAGTACAACATACAGTATTTCAAAACCAAATACAACTTTGCTTAGTTATTATGTATTTGTAAGTTCCGCTTGTAAGTTTTTGTTATGGTAGAGTGGTTAGCGCTGTTGTCTTAACATTCACAGTTTTTGATCTGCGTAAGGTTCAAAACTCTGCAGTAATTTTTAAAATTATATTTCACTTTTTATTTGTTAACTTTAAAGTGCAGATCGTATATAATTCTTTAAGAAATACAGACAAATAGTTACAATTTTTATTTGCCTTTTTTATTACTTTCACATTACAATTCTACTTGATTTGAAATAAATAAATACGATTCGAATGTAATGTTAAATGTGCGAGGTACGTGTACACAAAATTACGTTATCTAGTGTGCTGTTCTACATGTAGGGTCGACAATTGCTATCAGTATATGCCAGTCCTGGATCCATACCTGTTTGTAAACGGGACAAACACAGTGTATGCCACCCCAATTCTAATTTTTTTTTTTAATGTTATGGCAACACAAGTAAAATTTTGGGTAGAAAAATATATTGTTTTAGTAATTTAAAAATTTAATATTTCCTATGCGAAAAATCTGTATACTTTTAAAATTTTGTCATGGAATTAATTTGCAGGTATTGATAGACACATACATTACAAGTACACACTACAACATGGCATTCTACGTTACAAAATTACATTAACAATTTTTTCATTAGAATTTGGTCCTCCAAGGCAGATATTAGATTTCTGTCCTAACTTTTTCAAAGAGGACTAGGCTAACCTGCCGCCACTGATATGCCGCCCGGGCAACACGCCCCCTTTTGCCCCCCTCTAGATCCGGCACTGGTACACCTACTAAAAATGTCACGCCAGCTTCTAACATGTCATAACACGATGTTGTCAGCTATCATAATAAAACAATAGTTTACAGAACAGTTTATGGATGTTTAGCAAATGACAGACGGTTCACATTGTCTAGCCATTAAAACAGTTTATTGATATTGTAATTTATACATATGTTTGTAACAGATAAAATGCTTTTGACAAACACGTAAATTAATATGAAACAGTAAGAGAACGTACAAATAACTTTTTAAAAAATGTAATCTGACTGGCCGTGATTTGTACCCCAAACTGAAAAAAAATTCCGAAAGTG
This sequence comes from Medauroidea extradentata, assembly GCA_003012365.1. NCBI lineage: Eukaryota > Metazoa > Arthropoda > Insecta > Phasmatodea > Phasmatidae > Medauroidea > Medauroidea extradentata. The sequence continues at coordinate 109,191 of PNEQ01079676.1, read as the reverse complement.
TGGAGCAAACATTCACCCACTGTACCACCCAGTACTTTGTTGTTAGAAGTTTATTATTTTGGTTATCACATAATCGTCTTTAGGATATTGAAAATTGTACTTATTGCATTATTCTTGACAATACTGTAGTATATGTGTACGACCTTATTAATACTGTTATAAAGATTCATACTGCATGCAAATACGAATCACATATAATTTGTTTCCCATAAAAATGATTATATACAGCTGGAGCAGCTCGAGTCCAGATAACTTTAAGTATTTTTCAGTTTTGGAGCCATAACATTTATTCAAGTTCTATTATCAAAATTTCCTCTTCGGAAAGACATAGGGTATATATTCTTGATAAACTGCTTGGCATTAACAATAATGGAATCTTTTATTACTTGGTCATGCAAAATTATTGCCTGGAAAGTATAGGTTAACTACCAAGAATTATTGCAAGTCAGAAATGAGATTACCATAATACTATTACGATCTCCAAAATTCATTTTGCCTCAACATTGCCACATTTACAAAAAACGTTTCAAAACAGAAGTTATCGGAGAAAATCGATTAATATAATTTAGCATCTAGCCTCAGAAGTTCGCAACAGTGGAAACTATTTTGTTTAAAACGTTGGCTATATTGTCTGGGATTGCTATTGTTTAACTTTCGCAAATTGGCTTCAAGAAACCTACAGTTATGGATTAATGCTTTAGCGTTGAATTATGTACCACGCCCTCTTAAGGGTGTTCAAGTGCGATAAAGTCATAATTTTATATTTTTATGAAATATTATTAGTTTTGTAGACGATACTTGCGAGTGCAGTTTCCACTTACGAAACAATTTTATGTGGCGTAGTTTTCTCATAACGGTGCGTAAAAGTCATAATTTGCACGTTCTGCTGCCACGCAAATAGTGAAAACCAATACGTACGTGAAATAATTCACAGTAAAATAACATACTATGGGCTACGAAATAAAACATTTGAAAAAATCCCGCGAATTGGTTTTGTAATTTTTAAAAAATTCTGAATTTGCAACTTTTTTCTGTACTTTTGCGATTTTTTTAAATTCAAAATTTTACGTTATGGTTTTTTAATGTATCATTTCATAGCTCATGGGATGTAAGTTCACAATGAATTATCTTGTTGAAGTATGTCAGTTGGTTTTCACTATTTGCATGGCAGTGTAACAAGCAAATGTTGACTTTAACGCACCGTTATGAGAAAACTATGAGAGTTAAATTTGTTTCGTAAGAGGAAACTGTACTCACAAGTATCGTCTACAAAACTAGCAATATTGCAGACAAATATAAAATTATGATTCTATCGCACTTGAACATTCTTAATATAACTACCTTGTCTTGGAGAACTCAGGAGAATGGGAAGTGGTGATGGAGCTGCCTAGGTGAGGGGGAGGGGGGGGGGGTCAGCAGCCTACCGCGCGGGTCTGGTGTGTAGGTCAGTAGTGCCACCGGCCCGCGCGAGTCATTGGCCCCAGCAGCCGCGCGTCCCGCTTCACACGCTGCCTCACGACCAACCCTTCCCCCCTCTTACACCCTCCCTAAGCACCACACCACTCACACGGTCAAGGCCGCCGACACCAATTTCGTTTTTTCCGTTAAAACATTTCCTTCTCCTGGTGAGCTGCCCGGCGAATTGAAGCTCCGCATGGCAGCGGCTGGCTAACGGCTTGATGGCTCGATGCTTTCCTTTCACGCTACCCGACTTGTCTCAGTCTGCCACGAATTCAAGATCTTTGTAAGCCACGTTTGTAGGTAGGCTATTTGCTTGTCGGCACTCTCTTAAGGCCACGGGTTCCTAGGTATGCTATTGCAGTAAGTTTAATTTTTTAAATGCAGAAAGGCTACAGATATCATAAACCCGTTACATAAAAGTATTGGCCATTTTTTGCACTCCATAGCCTAATATTTTTTTAAAACATAACTTTTTATAGTTTTGGCTAATTATTTACTTTTAGAAAATTTAATTGGGTATATAAATACCCAAAATTAGACTTACAGAAACTTCAGTTTTGAGAAAATCAGGTTCCATAATTCAAACTATTTGCAACATTTCTATGTAACGGTTTGGCGATATATGTTCCCTTTCAGGATTTAAAATATATAACTGACTAAAATAGCATAAATAAGGACCCATATCCCTAACTTCTAATTGTACTCCTTCGCCCCTGTGCAAAGCTAGGAAATGAAAAACTCTTATTCCTGCACAGCACCAGCTTGTTTCGCTGTCTTAAGGCGGCCGCCTGGTTGGCGCTCGAACTGCGTGTATTGTGATCTGAGTTACTATTTTTCTCAGAGTCCAATAAACGTGCGTCCACAGTGCTTATTTACGAATAGAAAATACACTTCAAACTACTTGTGAATGTGACTTTCAAGACACAACGCACATTGGAAGTGATATTTTAAAGCCCTCAAACTTGGCTAAAAACGGCTTTTTCACGCTGTTGTTTCTCAAGATATATGTAACGGATTTATTCGAAATTGGAGCCTACAAGTACATTGGACTTTGCTACAGTGACGCGTTCAATGAAATTATAGGGTCGCCTCTTGAAGTCCCACAGTAAAAACGTTACGGCGGGAACACTGCGCGCGTTACGACTTTGGCCGTAGAGGCGATATCACAATACATGTGCCGGCTGACGTCGCTCGTAATGCCTCATAGATTTTCGTCCCCCCACACACAAACATACCTTTCACCAGGCGGCCGCCTTACGCCTAGTACGCATGGTTATTATTCTTGGACAATAATATGAACACCTATGTGTAAACAAGAAGGTGTACATCTCCTTGTATATAACCACCACGAACATATCGTACACACATTAATACTTGCATGCTGGCTTGCATATGCCTATGTGTCAACAATTTTGGAAATATAAGAAGATTTTTTTTTGGGGGGGGGGGGGGTCGGCGACAAGGCTTTAGTTTGTTTTCAATTCTCAAATACGTAAATTATATCAGCAAAAATTAGCATGCATAAAATATGTGCCAAATACAAACTTATGATGGAGTATGAAAATCAGAACCGTCTCTACGAGTCTAGCTAAAATGCAAGCTTGCATACAAGTCGGCCAGTCACACGATGCAAGTCGTCCTGAACAATATGGTGTACACCTTGTTCAAAACTGATAACTGAGGGGCTTATTCATAGTCGTTTTTGACCCGGACTAGTGCGGGATTATCGTCGGACTAATTTTTGTCTTATTCATAGACGCGGGCTATATCTAGTCCGACGTTACTTGGCGTTTATGAATAAGGTAACACTTGGTCCGGACTATAGGACCAACCCTGGACTAACTGGCACAAGATGATCTCAGGATCATCTCGGAACTATCTCACGACTATGAATAAGGCCCTGTGTGTACTATGCTTTACGTGCACATCTGCAGCTGTGTTTCATGACAAGTAAGTAGATTTTTTTATCTCGTGAGTCTGAGGAGTGAGTGAGAGACTTTGGTCAGCGCTCAACGTCGAGGTCTTTAGCGCTGGTGATATGAGGTGAGTATGGGGTGGCGCCGGAATAAAAGGGCGGAGGAAACAGGAGATCGCCGAGAAAACCCGCCGACCAACGGAATCGGCCGGCACGATTCCCCCATGCGTAAAGTCGAGGACTGACCCCGCCGGGAATCGAACCCGGATCGCTTTGGTGAGAGACGAGTGATCTGACCACTCGGCCAACGTGGCCCCGTTAGTCTGAGGACTCTACTTGTATATCACAAAAGTGTGATGTTTCAAGACACTTATCAAGATTGACGTAGTAAAATTATCGATGCCCTTGCCCAAAGATACGCTGCCAATCACAACGAAGCAGAACTGTAGATGCGCACGTGAGGAATTGAAACCAGACGGGAAAAATTATTTTCGCGAAACGCAGGGACCCTACGTCATGCAGTGAAAATAAGGTCATTTCACTACCGGGAAATCTGCATGAAAATTTACTGTAGGATCCTTGAGTAGCTTCATATTAACACGAGAAATTAACATAGTTTGTTACAAAACATTTTTTTTTAACGCGTGTAATGTCGGAAATACTCATCATCCTTTGCTTGGAATTAGTTTTCTTTCCATATACTAGTGTATTGGAAACAGGTGTAGGCCTTAGTGCTTCGCAAAGAATAAAAGAAAAAAAAAGGGGGGGGGGGGATCTCCAACTCTTTGAAACAATGTTGAAGAGTCAGGTACGCCTTGAATCCTAATGGCAAAGTTAGATTTAGAAAATGTTTTTATTGCCAGGTGAAAAGTTGTGTCGGCTCAGCGTTTACGAAACCAAGCAAAATATTCAAATGTGTTTGAGAATAACTTGTGCGGTTTTGACTTTCATTTCGGATTTTGAGTCATCGTGGACGTACGCTATCGCAGTACTCTGTCGTCCCAGAAATAAAGGCGACACGAAATAAAACAAGGAAAATCAAGCTGTAGCCAAAACATACACACTGAAAAAAATATTTATTAGTCACTGCAAAATATTTTGTTAAAATGGACCTTACCAAATTTTTTTGTAGGGGTTACAAAATTTTTTTGTAGTTACTGCAAAACTTTATTGGGGACAGCAAAATTTTTTTGTGGTCACTACAAAAAAAATTTCGTAAGGTCCATTTTAACAAAATATTTTGCAGTGACTAATAAGTATTTTTTTCAGTGCATATAAAATAAAAATACGTAATAAATCCCACAATGAATTATGTCAGATACAACACAACGGGACAACAAATACAACTAAATACTCTGTGAAATATTATTCGTACATTTATCACATCAATGAAGAAGGCTAAGAATTTCCCCCTTGTACACACATATTTAGACATCAGCTAAATTCATACTGATGTCACCAGTTTTTAATAGCAAAAATGCTCAGTATTTGTTCTTTTAAGAACTGAAGTATGGTAATTGTCCAATACTACGTATGGATTAAAATCTAACTACTATGTAGTTAGTTCATTTACAATATAACTAGTCAAGAGACCAGAGTCTGAACACCAGATTTTAGACTGCACAAGACACTTACTGAGATTGAGAATAGACAGAACTCAAGACTGGATGACAACAAGGAAGAAAGAGTGAACTAATCGGTAGCTACAGACGAGTGTGTGAATCAGGTTTATTATACTGTATTACTTATCTATAAAGCCATGACTGAGTAGCCAATACGAGTGGATGCTGTTAATTCATAGTGCTTGCAGCACTACACTTGACGCAAGGCAAAATTTAAGCTAGAGGGAATGAAACAGTAAAAACCGAGTATAACTTTCAAGCCTCCAACACGCAACGAGACACGGAATCACTTGCAGGCTTACAGACATTAACCTACCTAACTACAACCTTTGTGTGACCGCCTGCCCACGTAGGTCGCTAGAGCGGAGTGTAGAACTTCGGCCGTTACAATGTTATTATTATTATTATTATTATTATACTGATATAACAATATTATTATTATTATACTGATATTATACGCATGAGTGATGTGTATAGCCACTTCACGTTCACCCCTACTCGTTAAGAGCACGTGGTAAAATAAATAAACGCTGAAAGCATCAATTGAATTCTACGCTTTTTTCGAAGCCAATATGGATAAAATACTCAATGACAATCCTAGATAATGGTATTTGCCAACTTTATGAGTAAATGTTTATCCAGAATTACTAATACGTTACTCATGATCTTTTGCGCCGCAGTTAAATGCACGAGGTTCCGGCGTCAGAGATTAGGACCTCAGAAGTTCGTAACACTGGAAACAATTATGTTTAAAATGTTGGCTAAAACTATTGTCTAGGATTGTTATTGTTTAATTTTCGCAAATTGGCTTCAAGAATCCTAAAGTTATAGATTAATGCTAGTAGCGTTGAATTATGACTACGCCCTCTAAAAGCATATTTTCTAGCTGCCTAAAATGGCGAAGATAAGCGTTTTGCAGTCCTTTTCAAGTATGAAAATCTTGTCGCAGAACTTATTAAAAGGTATAGGCATGTACAATACACCTTGATATTAAATATGACGATATAAAATAGTGTGGTCACCTCCTAAAGTCTCACAGAGGCGAGTTGTCGACTAGAGACTCGAGGCTAGAGTGAGGCGAAATGCGCGTGCTGAGTCGTCCTTAGCACTTCCGCGATGCCTCGATTGCGCAAAATGCGTTCACTCAGGCGACACTGGTTTTCCAAAGTGAGTACTATTACACCAACCATCGAGAAACAAGAGGTGAGACTCTTTCCTGAATTTTATTGTCAGCAATGCCCTCTGTCACATCTGTGAAATTTCAGACTGATAAGAATTTTCGCAGAGAATATATTCCCGCAGGCAGATGTTACAACTCCCATCCGTTCGTCGCTGTTAACCCTGGGTTCGTGGCATCCGTGGTGGCCGAGGGGAGCCGACACCCCGTAGCTCAGTTGTTTCAGCGGTTCGTTTCCCAGGTGTGGCTGGGTGTAAAATTTGTGTTTGACAGTTAGAGTCATATCAATTGTCTGAGTCAACAAAACTGTCACAACTGGGGAATTGTCTAATAATAACGTTGTAAAGGGGGAATGTTTGGCTCTTTGTAGATGTTGAGACCTCGCCAATGAGCCTAACAATTTATTAAAAAAAAAAAAAATGGAGCCAGACCTCTCCCCTTCTGTCAAGGTAACCCGGGTTCGATTCCCGGCGAGGTCAACCCCCGGATTTTCGCATATGGGAATCGTGCCGGACGATGCCATTGTTCGGCTGGTTTTCTCGGGGATCTCCCGTTTTTCCCGCCCTTTCACTCAGGCACTGCTCCATCCTTACTTCGTATCACCCCTCACCAACAAAATCTCTCACTCTCACTCTCTTTGTGGTAGCTACAAATTATTTTGTGGATATTTAGCAAAATTTATTTATTTTGTTGACACCACTAGAATATTGTGGCCAACGCAAAATTATTTTGTGATTACCCAAAATAATTTTGCAGGGAAGACTTTCGACAAAATATTTCTTCCAATGTGCAGATGGTATATATGCCCGGGTTCGCAGACGATGCTATATTCCTGGAATGATATACACTTCATGCGCAATAAATCATATTCTGAGGAACTTCTTGTCTGGAGTACAGGCCCGCCTGCCACGAGCTGTGACAGGCCCGCCACAATTTACTTCGCAACACGTACCGTTATGGGTTTAGCCAAATTGCAACAGGCTGGAAGGTGGGGGAGGGGGAAAAGCATCTGCTGTAAAGTGGGTGTTAAACTCGTGCAGGATGTCACCTTTGCACGAGACATCCATACGCAAAATCTTGCGAAAGACTTCTCTTGAGCGAAATGAAAAGACAGAGCATGTCCTATTTTTACGATGACAAAATGCGTGGAAATAGTGAGCCTATTGGCGTTCTTTGTTGGTCGTGTGACTGCGGTACGCGTAGAGAATTTCACGAAAAGTAAACACTCTCGTTAATAAAATCACTTTATTTTCTCGCATTCATTGTACCTTCGACTGAAATGTTTTCAATATAAATACAATCACTTTATCGTAATTTATTTTGTAACGTTGAAGCTAGCTATATACATACATTATTTTATAATACAGTGGATACTTGGTACCTCCCATGGGCTATAAATTAATCCAAGAAAATGTCATATAGCGCTAGAGTTGTGTGTGAACTGTTTTCGAACGGGATTTGTCCTGCATTCGTGCACTTGACTCAACATACAAAATTTCGAGCGAAACTCACTTCGCGTCGTGTGAAGCCAGGTTGATTTATTCCGTGCGCAAAACGCAATGCAGAAATCGAGTAAGTGATTTTGGTCTGGGCTTATCATCGAGGTATTTAGCGCAGGTGGGGGGTGACATGAGGTGAGTGTGGTGCAGCACCGGAATGAGAGGGTGGGGGGAAGGAGATCCCCGAGAAAACCCACCGACCAGTAACATCGTCCGGCACGATTTTCACATGCGAAAGTCCGAGGACCGACCCAGCTGAGAATCGAACCCGAATCGTCTTGGTAAAAGGCTAATGGTCTGACCATTCGACCACCGCGGCCCCCGCAGAAAACGAAAACAACGGTCATATCCGGCAACTGCTCGTACCTGCTGATTGCGTGCGACGGTTCGATCATACACAGAAGAACCTAATGTTACATAACGTCTCGGTTGTACTTATGCTATTAGCCGCAAGCTCTTGATTCGGGAGCGGTTCTGCTATATGTGGTTAACGTTAAAGTGAGCACTTTTAAAACTTATTGTGTCGTGAACAATAATTAATTAATTAATTGATAATATTTATTATAACTTCATACGTTGAATTTTGATTACGGTACACTCTGAAAACTTCGTTTGTCACAGAGTGCTTTGTTTACATCAAAAAATAAAGAAACTTGAGAAGTATCTAAAAGGAGAAAAGCAACTAGGGTTCCAAAAAGTGCTCCTTTATCCTGAACCATGCACCTATAACCGATGCATTTTGAAAAACTAGCAGTCACTGCGATACTGCCTGCTAACCCCGAGCAGTCTGCCATGAGATAAGCTGTCAGTCATTACCTTGGATATCTCCGTAACGTTTAACTTTAAGGTTAAATATCATAAATATTATGTTTAAATACACAGACAAACTGTTAATATTTTTTAAACTGTGTCACAATGCATGACGTTTTTAGTTCTAAAATGGATTGGAGATAACCAGTTTATAATTTGTACTGCAAATGTTTTCTTGTGTTGTGACACATAGTACAAAATGTTAACAATATTTGCCCATCAGTAGCTGTTAAATTTTACCAGAGCTATACGAAACAGATGAAACAATCGAATCAGCCCAATAATTGGTTGCCTGGCAGCTTTTGCTCTCTCAACAAGAGAGTCGATTTCAGTGGAATAAACATTTTATTAGAACGAAACCAACATTTGGCCCGTTGAATACATTGTACACGTAACAATAATTTGGTTTTATCTAAAACGTACGTGTTTCGTTTGCTGCCTGCGTGGGTAGCTTGGAAAGGAGACGTCAACGACCCTGTAACTTTCCCTAGCCAGCAGAAGAACCATGACGGACCGGCGTGGATAATTCTGACGGATGAATGTCCCGAGTCCCACAGAGCCCCATTCACGATTATGTATGCTGTCAGTCAGACACTGTCGCGTGAGGGGTAACCTCAACGCCTGCCATGCTCATGTATTGACATTCAGTTACACTCAATTACTGTTCTTGTACGGCAAACCACGGCGCGCCTGCAACCTCACACAAACTTGCTACAGGCAGGTGCCTGAATCACAGTTCTCTAGAGCAGAGTGCCAAATCGTTCTACTACGAGTGAACTTTATTCTTTAGCTGTTACATAACTCTAATAGTAATTTTTGTACTCACTCCTGGCAGTGTCCCCAACCTGCAATCGCCTGCCACCAATGCGAACCGGGTTCGATTCCCGGCGGAGCCGATCCCCGGATTTCCGCATGCGGGAATCGTGCCGGACGATGCTGCTGGCCAGCGGATTTTCTCAGGGATCTCCCCCTTCCCCCGCCCGTTCATTCCGGCGCTGCTCAATAGTCACATCATGTTAACTGCTGACCAAAAATCTCTTCACTGATTGATCAATTACTTCGAGCATTTCTGGAGAGTAAATTGAGAATGGATCTGAATTCCGAAGAATGCTAATTACAAAATCTAAAATTTTCGGGTTACGCAAACTCTATACATCTAATAGGGCCTACTTCAATCCACGTATAATTTACATAAATTCTGTAACAGTTCACATTTCAAAATAAATGTTTTCAATAAAATATCAGTTTTTTTAATAAGCATGAATTTACAACTAAATTACAAATAAAATATAATAAAATAATTAGTTAAATATATTGTTGCTGCCTATGTATGTAACGGTAATAATGCTGTTTTCTGTAGGCACGTGATGACCTAATTCATTACCATGCAACACCATGTTAACTTTATGGTTCATAATTGCGATACATCGCGAGGTGGCGCAACAGGCAACGCGTTAGACTCGCATTCATGTGATTCTCGGTTAAGTCACTCCTGCCATCTTGATTTCGGTTTTACAGTTTTCTTTCCCCCGAAAATCGCTCGAGGCGAATGCTAGGATGGCCGACTCCCCCGCCAGCTCCTGCCACCAAGTAGTGTGTCGCAGTGGACGAGACATAAAAACAACATACCTTACCTTTCCAAACGGCAGTTTTACGAACACACTTTCCTCCCATTCGGGAGAATTCGGGTCCAATTTCCGCGACGGCCATCCAGATTTCGACTTTTTTTTTTGTAACGTCAACCAAATGGAGTGATGGTTTATTACTACAACCCACGGAGTATTTCATCTATGTTTCTAGATAGCCTAGCCATCGGTTCTGCTCTAATACCCTCGCTGTTGAGAGCCGGTAAGCCACGTCTACTATCTCACCTTTGAGGCTTATAAACATTGCTTATATACATATACAGTACGTTTATACCGTCGCCCGGAAGTCAAATTTCGGAACCCCAGCTTTCGAAAGTAAGTTCTGAGCGAAGTGTTTGCACTACTGTGAAACTGCGGTTTTAGTAACTTGTGTTTCGTCAACGAGAAATGGTTGAGAATGATACGAGTCAGTATACTTACAGGATATATTTTAAAACTTTCTTTTGTTAACGAAAACGGATATAAATGTAAGAAAAATCAAGCAATTATATTATTATTTTACTGGCGTATTCAAAAAATAATATTTACTAACATTCTTTTAAAAAATAAGTATTTTTCTTCAGTTTAGCTGAAAAATAATGTCATTTACAAAATATAAAATGTGATATTATCCTGTATAAATCGTTTATGTTTAAAAAAATTTCTTTCTATAACTGAACACTGCAGTACACGCCACTCCTGAAACCTCAGTTTCGTTGTTTATACCGGACACGAAACACAACTTTCATCATGAAACTTAAATTACAAAGTTAGGTTTTCCTCAACACTGAAACATGACGTATGCGCTGTTTACAACGCACTCAAACATCAGTTTCCGAAAGTCATGTTACCAATTTGGACTTTCGGGTGACGGTATAAATGTAGACTTAGACCCGAAAACTTTCATGTATAACAGATCTATAATTTGACATTTAGACTCTATCAAAATGAATTTAATTTATTGTGAGGTCATTTTGTATTTCAATGTAATTTAGTCTACGTACATATAAGCGACCATTTTAAAAATAGACCACTCGTTTCTTACCCAAACTAATCGAGAAATAAATAACGGAAATGAATTAAAACTTATCGAGCACGACAAGAAAATAACTTTCATTTAAAACAATGTTTTTATACTTTTGCTTATTTTATTTTTGTAAATTACCACGCCTACTTATTTTTAATACTGTTAAGCTGACTTTTTTTAACTATATTTTTCTGTTTTTACTTTAATGTCGATTGTAATAATTTTAATGTGTTTGAAAAAGTTGAGCCAAGGAAATATAGAAATCGTTCGAAACGAAAATCTTCGAAAAAATTAAAGATTTTTACATTAATTAAAAAAGCGGTTACGGGTTAATACGGTGTCAAATGATACTCAATAAATTTAAATCAATAACGTTCAAGGAAATTTTAACCAATCAAATATCCTGCCCTCTACTTTATGAAGCCCCCTTAGCGAGAATAACTAACAGTAAAACTTTAATTAAAATGTAACCGGTTCAAATTCCGAGAGTTAGCGTCGCCTTAATATTGATTCCCTTCTAGAGAGGACAATGATGTTCCTACATTTATGGACGCACGGCTACCAAACGTTAAACCGAAGGAAAAATTCTTTCTCATGTGTAGTGGAACTGCAGACTGTGGGCAGGGATAGTGTTAGTCCTACATCACGTAAGGTTAATTCTACTGCAGGTTAGAAAGAAAATACGTTTCCTTCTGGGAGAGTTTGACACAGGGAAAATTTCTACCGTTACGCTTCAATCGCTAATGTACCAGATAAATACGAAACCGTAGTAAAATTAAATTAAAATAAACTTGGGAATTATAGGAGTGTGTTAATTTAATTTTAAAGCGAAAAGAAACCGATTTGGCGTATTAAATTATCAACTAAACGTAACTTAAAATTCAGGAAAGCTTTGTGATTGGTCAGTTTAGTGCACTACTTGTACCTGCACTCTAGCGACAGAAATTTTCCCGGTGACAAACTTATAACACTGATCTTTCTAAGCTGTAGTAGAACTAACCTTACTTCAGGTTAGGAAGATAATAATAATTTATTATTTTGGCGAGTTTGGCAAGGGATGACCTACACCGCTTGTCGCACTGGTGTAGGTTAGGTGTGGAAATTTTGCTGGAGTTTGTGGAAAGAACTTCGGGTGCTAAATCGAACATTACTGAAAAACAAAACACTGTCTAAACTCTGACCCCTTGCCGATAGCAGCGCTACGAGCGGCGGAAATTATTAGCATACCAAACTTAATAGCACTAAGCTTCCTAACATTTATAAACATTAAGGGTGTTCAAGTGCGACAAAATCATTATTTTCTATGTTTATCAAATAGTGTTAGTTTTGTAGACAATACTTGTGAGTGCAGTTTCCTCTCGCAAAAATTTTTTAGCTCGCATATTATTCTTATAACGGTGTGTCGAAGTCTAAATTTGCATGTTGCGCTGCCATGCAAATAATGAAAACCAATTGGCTTACTTAAGTGATATAATACCCAGTGTAATAACATGCCAGGGACTGCATAATAAAACATTTCGGAAACCCGCAACGTAATATTTTCAATTTTTAAAAATACTGCAAAATTACATAAAATAATATGCAAATCCAGCAATTTTTTAAAATACCATAATAGTTCAATGAAAGCATTTTTTTTTTTTTTTAAATGTTTTGTTACATAGCCCATGGCGTGTTCTTTGCCTGTGCATTATTTTACTTAAGAGGACGTGGTACATAACTCAACGCTGAAAGTATTAATCAATAACTGTAGGTTTCTTGAAGCTAATTTGCAAAAATTAAACAATAGCAATCCTAGACAATTGTTTCAGCCAACGTTTTAAACAAACTTGTTTCCAGTGTTACGAACTTCTGTGGCACAATCTCTGACGCCGGAACCCGTGCATTTAACGGCTGCGCAAGAGATCACGCGTAACCAATTAATAATTTTGGATAACTATTATACTCATAAAGCTGGCAAATACCATTATCTAGGATTGTCATTAAGTACTTTATCCATATTGGCTTCGAAAAAAGCGTAGAAATCAATTAATATTTTCAGCGTGTATTTATCTACCACGCAATCTTAAGAAAATCAGTTGGATTTCATTACTAGCATTGCAGCGCATCATGCAAATTTTTACTTTGACACACAGTTAAGGGCGTTCAAGTGGGGAAAAAATCATAATTTTATATTTGTATAAAATAGTGTTAGTTTTGTAGACATTACTGAAGAGTACATTTACCTCTAACGAAAAAAAATTAGCTCATCTAGTTTTCCCGTAATGTCACTTCAAAGTCAAAATTTGCATAATTTTACTTCATACAAAACTTGAAAACCAGTAAATATAATGAAATGGAAAAAATCTCATCAAAACTACACGTCGCCGTCGACGGCTTGAAACATAAACAAACCCATTATAAAATATTTTTGTGTTTAAAATAAATTTCTAAAAGTACCAAAAAAAATTTTAAATTTTGAAATTTTTTATTTCACATAAATATTTTTTGTAACGGGTTTTAAATGCTACAAGCCATAGACCAGGACATGTGGTTTTGATGTGATTTTTTTCATTTCATTATGTTATCTGGTTTTCAAGTTTTGTATGAAGTAAAAACACGCGAATTTTGACTTTGAGGTGCCATTACGGGAAAACTTTATGAGCTAATTTTTTTCCGTTAGAAGTATGTGTACTCTCAAGTAATGTGTACAAAACTAACACTATTTCATACAAGTATAAAATTATGTTTTTTCCCCACTTGAACAACCTTAAGAAAAAACTATGCGAGGTAATTTATTTTTGTAACAGGAAATTTGACTCACTAATATCGTCTACAAAACTAATAATATTTCATAAAAATATAAAATTATAGTTTTATCGCACTTGAACACCATAAAGGCTCGGTATCAGTCGCCATATTGAATTTTATTATTTTTCGTTTTTTGGAATTCTGAGAAGAAAATTGTTATATCGGCAACTATACCGCAAATTGAGCTTGTAATGTAGACTTAGGTCGAAAATTGTCAGGCAAATTAGAATGTAAAAAAATTTGCCACACACATTACAGCGTCATTATTTGTTAACAGCTAAATGACAAGGTTTGTACTCTAGCGAAATGTAAAAAGAATTTGATATATAATCGCATATCTAACTTTTTTCTGCTTAGAATACCAAAAAAAGGTAATAATAATAAAATTCAATATTGCGACTGAACCAGAGCCTTAAGCTTAGCAGAAAAAAAACGTAGCTGGTATGTTCAGATGTGTGCAGCCACGGACAAGTCGCTTTTCTGACTGCCAAGCAAGCGTGACGACGCAATTTTGTAGAGGATAACTAAGTCTATCCCCGTCAAGGTGACTCCTAGAGCTAAACCTTTTACTGACTGTCGACAGGTGACGTGGAGCTTACATCCCCTGCCAGCTCAGATTGAAAATAGTGTAACCCTTTCTATAGAATAGCATTCAACTGCGGATAATTAAGATTGAATTCCCTGATGACATTTCATACTGCCAGCTTAGGTCGGATTTGGGCTAGTCACTGGGACCGGTAGAGGAGCAAATGATAAGATATGATAAACGACTGCCTGTTCTGCTCAGCCCTCGTGGCAGCTGAGCTCAACTGAACGACGGATAGGTCCAGTTAGTCCATAGAACCTGCAATGTTTTTCTTGTAGCCAATGAGATCAAGGCGAGAAAGAAGTTACTGCGATGCCGCCAGTATTGATGGAACACATTTCCGGCAAGTGTGACAGTTAGGCGCGTGTGGCTTGCAAAACGTATCTAAAGCGCTCTACAGTAATGTCCGTATTTCACCAAACATTACTGACATCACGTTAGTACACCGACTTGCCTGCCTTACACAGTATACCACAGTTATTCAGCTAGTTACTGCTTTCAAATTTTTTTAAGGGCTTGTTCCCGAGTTTTTTTCAGACTGGTGCCAATAACTCAAATATTATTTAACCAAAAGTTTTGAAACATTTGAGTCAATGTGCAATCACACGATGCACAATACTGTGGACGCGTTTTTTTAAAATAATGTACCATTCGCCAGCAAAAACATAATTTCCTTCATTTTTGCTTATTTTCACGACGAAAAACGTGGTACTTTGGGTAATGAAATCTAAAAAACTGTTCAGTATAATTCTACAAAAAAATTCAGCTACAAATTATAACATATAAGTGTCAAAACTGTGCAGCGAAATTTTGATATGAGTATTAGGTAGCAATAAATAAAATATATTCTCTAAATCACTGCAAAACTCCGTAACAAGGCCTTAACAGTATAAATGGTTTGTAACAATTAGAACACTGTTGAGTACTGATAAAGCTTCGATATGTAATAAAAGCTAAATTATAATCTACTAACTATATTATTTAAGATTAAAAACAATTGTTAACACTTTTTCTTTATGAATGATTCTATGACAACTAGTAACCAAGATAATTTCTGTAACGTACAGATAAACTAAAAGAAACTCGTCAACACGTTGTCACGGAATGTATTTGAACATGCGTGTGCAGTAGAATTAATGTATTTGGTAAAACAGAAATATATATTTGTTCAGCATGTTTTTGCATAGAACTGTGGTGTAAACACACAATATTTCACGCGTCATCACAATCTTATTTCTTTTTTGCTAATCGAGCAAATTTTTTACAGTGTTTTAAACTTACTAATTAGATATGCCAACAAGAACACGGTCTATGCCCCGTTCACTTTGAATAATTTCGAACACAAGCGATTAATTCCTTTCTAGAAGAGGACTCTTGTGCCAATCAGTGTAAACATATACGCAGCGAGTCATTGCAATTAGTAATCATCAGAGGCCATCAGCAATCACCACAGAGCAATCTTCGCTGGCAGATTCATTACCAGCAGCTATCGCTTTATTTCCTCATGAATATTTATGTCGGCAGTGGACTCTACTTTTTTTCATACTAGTCTTGATTCTGCTCTGAGCTTCTGTTCAGAAAATTCACCCCGCAGAAACAGCTAACGCCTCTATATAATACTATATCACTCACAGCCGTATCATTGCTTAGTAATAGTTTGCACGAATGGTATTCCACGAGCAGCCCATATGTTACCACCTTCAAAGTTTGCAGGGTCTTTTACCAGCTGGAAACCCTCCACTCCAGTGTTTGTTGCGCAAAGTGCCAATACGCTGTCTGTCTGGTTTACTGATAAGGCAATATTTAAAAAGTTGATACAAATTTTCACAACCAACATCTGTAGAAAAGAATTCAGAGAATCGTAATAAAATCCAGACTAGGCGTTAGTGTAGTCAATTAAGGATTCAGCGAACACTAAAAAAAAGCCCTCCAAAATGTTTTTTTTTTTTCAGCCAATTCGTATATTTCCGCGCGTAAAAGCTAACTATGGGTAATGTCTAGCCTCTCTGGACACGTCACTTGATGTTTACGTATGTAAGGTAAATAGGTAGGAACCTTTATAGTTTGGATAAATAAAAAGTTTATTCATTACATTAAATTCAAGTATGTCTATTTCAGTAGATTTTATTTCAGTATTGTTGTATTTAAGTAGGAAGATACACGTAACTATATTCTACCAATCGTTGCCAACCATACAAGCAGTAAGGTTAGTATTGTTAATGTAGAATAATATAAAGTAAAGGCTAGAGATTTTTTTAAGTTTATATAATTTTAGTGCTCAATTTATCTCCAACGACCTATATCACTTCAATATCAACGCGTTAGCAGAAGTTGAATGTGATCGTAGGGACCTTAGTTAGAACCATATTCCAGACTTTCTGAAAACTTGTAAACAAGAAGAATGTTGTGCCTGCATGATGGTGCGCCAGCACATTTTAGCAACATCATAGGTAAGGGAGGTCCAGTTATATGGCCTGCACGTTCCCCTGACCTCGGTCATTCCTATTTTTTATCTGTGGGGACACCTAAAATAACTGGTTTATGTAGCAGACATTTCTAATGCATCAGGTGGGTTAGTATACGCTGTGGTCTTTATATACGGAAACAGATACTCAATGAATCAAGAACAGGACGTTAAGTGTCTATGAATTTATATTAAGGGCGCGATTCACCTCAGAGTTCAACGTCTTTTTTTATTTTTATATTTGTACCATTTTTTTTCTTATTTTAGACATAAATTGTGATTAAATCTTCCTCTTAGGAAATGTTTGTATGTCTCATTCACTTAAAAATTCAACATTTTTTATTAAATACAAAAAATATTTTATTTTTTGTATTTATGTATGTCAAATCATAGCCTACAACACTGTTATACACTGTGAATTTTTTCGGTTTGGTATGTCAATTGGTTATAGTGGCGTACATAAAACCGTAAAGTGCAAATTTTGACGTTTACGACTCATTACGCAAAAACTGAGAGATACACAAATTTACTAAGAGGAAGATTTAGTTAAAAGTTAAGTCTAAAATAAGAAAAAAATATCTTGTACAAATATAAATATAAAAAAGACGTTGAAAACTGAGGTGAAACGCTGGGATCCATCCCAGCATTCTGTTCAAGTTACTCTGGAAGGTCATTATTAAAAACGTAAATATTTCTTTTGCGAAGCTACTTAAAGGTAGTGATTGCCATGAGTAAAAACGCATCAATTTATTTACAGCCCGTAAAAAAAAATTGTTATTGTTTGAAACAAGCTTGCCTGCAGTTGTACATTTTATCAAATAAAATTGGCGGCTTATAATCTGAACAATATTTTCCTTTACAAAGTAAAGTCGTTATAATATACATAACACAAACGTGTAAAATATATTATATGCTTGTTGTTCATGCATATTACGCAAAATATTGCGATAATTTTCTGAATATGCTATTGTAGTAGGTCGATTTAACAGTAAAGATTACTTGTGGTTTGTAAAATATACTACCAGTTTTAATTAATTCCTTGTTTGAGCTTTCACGTATCTCATATTTGGTTAGGGAAAATTAGACAGACAATGTATTTCATCTCTTGTGTCATTTAAATTTTATATGTAAAAGGAAAAATTATTTGTTTCTTGAGACATAATTTTTGCAGGTGGACTAGCAACAACGGTGAATAAAAAATTCGGCAATGTAATTGCAGTTTGGAGGATACTCACATTAAGGTACAATCGACCAACATTTCTTCAAGGTGTCTGTGTGACTTATCTGTCTTTCACGGTCAACGATGTAGTGCTATACAGATTGATTCAAAAAGGTATACCCAAATTGAAATATTTATTCTGCAACAGCCACCACAGATACCCCAAGGTATCAACATTGCACGTGATAGGGTAACTCAAAATGTTTTTTTGTGTGGTTTAAAAAAATATCAGGAAGGCGACGGCCGCCGTTTGCGACACACTCCGCGAGACGATTTCGGAATTCGTCCGTGACCCGCTGGCTCACGTGCGCAAACGAAACACGAAGGAAAACGATGATAGAATGGGCCAATGCCATTTGTCATTACCATGGTCATTGGGCGATGAGAGGAGAGGGTGAAGGTGGTATACACGTTGATGGGGCACAGTGTGTGTGTGTGTGTGTGTGGCAGGACAGTCGGCAACAAGCCGTGGACAGGTGTGCACCGCGCTTACACTGTCGAAATGTTCTTTCGGAACAACGGATCCACCATTGCGGCACAACGAGCCTTCCGAAGACACTTTTTACATTCGGGAGGTGCCAAATCGGAAAACAATTCGCTACTGGGTTGCAACATTTCGCTGTACGGGGTCAGCATTGAAGAGCAAGTCTCTAGGGCGGCCTCTGACACCACCAACGAGCTATGTAGTAAACATAGAGGGGCGGAAACAGCAATCTCCAAGGCTCTGAGGAGAAGCCCAATTGAACGTGGTATTTCGACCCTAGATAAAATGGCGGACTATTATATCCGGTCAAGAGACGAGAGCGATTATGCTAATTTAAACATTATTACAGTATAATATATTACAATAATTATTGGCATTTATTCCTGTGTTTAGCGGGAATATAGTGGAGCTATGAAGTAACGGATTTTATGCGAACATAATGACGGATTTTCAACATAATGTTGGCCACACTGCTGTTCGCCATGTTTTCTTGGGTCAAAACAGCCGTTCAATTGGGCTTCACTTTGGAAGCGTTTCCGCCCCTCTATGTTAACTATATAGCTCGTTGGACAACACGGACACCTGCAAACATCCAAGCTGTGAGGGCATCGATTGGTCAGTCGCCGAGACGGTCAGCACGTAAACATGCCATGGCTCTGGGTATGTCCGCCACATCAGTGGGACGAATTCTGCATAAATACCTGCGCATGCACCCTTACAAAATGATGCGCATCACGGCTGCGTTCCGACGTCGTCTCGCTGTGTGTATCGCAAATGGCGGCCACCACCTTACATATAACATTTTAAAAACCACGTAAATAAACATTTTGAGTTACCCTTGTCATGTAAAATGTTGATATCTGGTGTATCTGTGTTCGTTGTTGCATAATAAATATTTCAAATTGGATATAACTTTTTGGCTCAACCTGTAGAAGCGAATATTCACGGCAAGTTTGCACACTCATATATATATATATATATATATATATATATATATATATATATATATATATATATATATATATATATATATATATATATAT
>PNEQ01079676.1:76021-89372 GCA_003012365.1 Medauroidea extradentata | reverse complement strand
TATATGTGCTGACTTCAATATTTATTGGACAATTCCATGTATTACATAAACCGTGACTTTGAAGAGAATCATGACACAGTTTATTAAGAAGTTTTTTTTATATTATAAAGTTGTGTAAATCTACTTCGACATTTTACGCACTTTGTTAAGTAAGTAAATATCCTGGTAATTTAACTGACTTAACAGGATTAATTTTAAAACTTAAATAATCTTGCCATAATAACAATTTCAATCGCTCGATATTCAGGCTAGAATTTCCCATTAGACCAACCTAAACCATGACGTAGGGCGCAGGTCTGGAAAGGAGCGCAGATCAGCTGTGTATATGGATGTTGCTCTCTCTCTCTCTCTCTCTCTCTCTCTCTCTCTCTATATATATATATATATATATATATATATATATATATATATATATATATATGCGTGTATGTACACAGGATGTATCAGTACAGCGGTTACAAACTTTCAGGAGAGATAGAGTAAACCCAGACGATGGGAAATCACACAGCAATGAATCGTCGGAAATGCTTTACACGTTTGTTGATCCTAATACAGCAAAAATGCTGGGAAGTCTTTGGCTGGTGATGATCGATGTCTCTTTATGTTCTTTTTTCTTAGTTGTTTACTGTATTAAGAATAATAAACATGTTTTTTCCTCTTGTTCGTGTCCTTTCTTTCTTGTGTTTTACGTCGCAGGAAAGAGTTTCAGACCATGCATTGCAATGTGATTTCCCGTCATCTGGGTGTACTCTATCTCTCCTGAAAGTTTGTAACCGATGCACTGATACATCCTGTGTATGAGAGCGATAAACTCTGACACCGTTTGATCGATCACAATGAAACCAGGCACATATGTGTAAATTCTCACGGAGACGGTATTAATGCTGTCAATTTTACTCTAACTCACCAGCTCGCCGCTAGACGGCACTGAAGTACAAGAACATCTATACGCAGAGCTTCACCGCATGGCATATTCGACCAGCATCCATTTTTATATACGTCCCTGGCAGGACGTCTGATTGCTTCTGCTATTAAATAATAAATAAATGAAATATGTTATATGTATTTTCAAAGATATTGTGACAAATGGTTTGAATTTGTTCCCTGCAACATTTAATATTAAGTAACTTTACCGGTAAACAAAATATATTGTTGAATGTAAATAAAACTAAATTATTATCACAAAGAAAAAATTTATAATAAAAAATATGTTTAGCTAATTACAGCTTTCGGATGATTTAAATAATCGTAGGTCACGAACTTCGACACAGGGTGCATAAATATGTGTAAATCTGGCCTTGTCAATTCTGAGCCTTGAAATTGTTGTATTGTTCTGTACAGTCAATTGAATTCATATTATTATTTTTTTTTTCAGAATGCATTGGTAAGAGCAACTTGTTTTCTTATATAGGGTGAGACAGACCGAATAGTGTGAGTAATGTTGTTCTAAAAATATACTGTAAAATGTATTTCCTTTAATAAAAAAAAAACAAAATACTACTTACATGAAGCAATATCACTCTGAACAGCGTTAAAACAATGAAATATCAAGTTGTTATTTATTTTATTTAAGGAACAATATTTAAATTTTTAGGGTCACATTACCTCCACTTTTATTCACTTTACGGAAAGGTTAATACACATTTTCGACTTACTTTACATAATATATCACCACGCGAAATAAACACACTTAGTGCAGAACCTAACATGTTTATGTAAAATTGCCAAAATCTCAACTAAGCAATACGCATATTTCGAGAATGTGGCGTATTATTAACGTCTTGCCGTACAAGTCGGCAACACTGTTTGCTTTTCAATAACATTTCTGGGCAGATTCCTACAAAAGTCTGTAAGTAATTGCGACGTCTTGCGCTGCAACATTATCACGCCTGGTCAGAAATAATGTGACATTGACTCCTTTAATAGGCAGGCTGCTAAACGCTACTTATGTCGGTTGTTATTTTAGATAGCGAAGCCTGATAGCATCAACGCTGATGATCTCGGGAGCTAAACGCACATAAAACAACATGAACGACCTGCAATTATCTACCGTTCCAAGCATCCCAGTTTCTTAGCTGGCAAACAAGACTATCAACTCCCCTTCTAGTAAACTGAATAATGTGTTAAATTTAAGATTGTTTCCTATGAGAGTTATGAGAATGTATAGTTGTGCAAAATATTTGGTTTTATTTATCTAAAAAATTACCCAACATATATACGTAGATTGCACGTGAGTAATTTAAGACCATGCTCTTTAGTTTCTGCATTTTTAGCAATAATTATTTTTAAGCCTTAAATCAGAGCAGGTATACAATATCTGTCTGGCAGGATAAGACGATTGTCAACACAACTACCAGACAAAGTTTTGTTATCTGCCCTCGTTTAGGAGAAAAAATTAACATCGCTAAAAAAAAAAAAGTATAATCTAGAGAGCATGATCTTAAAGGGGAGTGATAGACAATTTTATTAGGCCTATATTTTCAGTTTTTGATCCATAATATTTTTTTCAAATTGTATTATTAAAGTGTTCTCTCCGTCAAAGCATAGGATATATACTTTGTAAGCTGCTCGTCATAAATAATTGTGGAATCATTAATTAATCTGGCATGCAGAATCATTGCAAGAGAATTATAGGTTAATTTTCAAGAATTATTATAAACAGTGTGTCTCTAAATATTAAATTATAAATGCAGTGGGCTGGCTGAACAATTAAAGGGAATCAACTCATCTAATACAAAAGCGGAATTTTTTCATGGAAATGTGCTGGTCGAACTTTTCCTTGAAATTTTTCAGGCATTTTCACACTGGAGTTGTGCTAAGCCATTCATTTTGCCTCGTGCAAGCGCTGATTTATCCCCGAACGCTTTCGAACTGGTGTCTGATATGCAAACGTATCCATAGTTTTACGTGGGTTGTATACAGCAGTTTAAATTTGTTATACCAGTGCAGTTTCAGATCAGTGGAATAGCAGAGTTATGATCTTTCGACACTTTATTAGAAAAAAATTAATTATGTTAGGATTGAATACCGATGCTTCACGGTCGTTCACGTGGCAAAACTGGGGAATTTTGTGTTTGCCCGACGTAGTGTTAGTTTCGTTATCCATGTGTGAAAAGTGAACATTTTTTAGCTCTCATAGTCTTAACATAACGGCATATAAAAGTCTAAATTTGCAAGTTACGGGAACATATAACCACGAAAGGAGAGATGTACATCACAGCTTAAAATATTTCAACCCGCGCGTACGAAAGGACTTCGATAAGTAAAGTATTTTGCCTGAAAGGTTGTTGATTACTTCACATATTCAGGTAAACAGGAAAGGGCTCTAATTAAAGAGTATAGTTGTAGGTACCATACTTGTATTAAAATAGGGACAGCAAAACAGTTTGGTTGTTGGTACTACTCTGGACAGTTCCTTCAACAACCTGTTCTTTTACACACCAGATGGTAACTTCCACAGAACAGATTATTGAAGGAACTGTGCAGAGAAGTACCGACAGTCAAACTGTTTTGTTGTCCCTATTTTAGCACAAGTATGGTACCTGCTACTATACTCTTTTTTCAGTGGGAGGGTAGCAAAATTTTAACAGGGAAACTCTGCCAGTACGGCAATACTGCAGTCGGAAGTTGAGTTTCTTTTGTTTCTCGGCGCATCACCATCATGAGAATAAGGATTCTACATATAACATGTAATACCAAGCCTACTGTGTACTTAGTGCGAATAATGCACATCATGCACTTGAAACACTGAATGACAATCACCGTGGTGTCACGGCGCTCTGGTGCGCTTCACGCACGTAACGTGTCGCAAGTTGAAGAACAAAAGCCTTATTATAGTTGGTACTCTGGCTAAGAAGGGTATCGTTGGCTGTGACGGAGTTGCTAGCCAGAATTTGTGTATTTAAATTGTCTTTATATTGTAATTAATTGTTTTTCTTGTGAAACATCACTTTGGGGTGGTTCATAAATACTATTTTATTACTAGCTATTTATGATATTAAAAATAGAAGACTATTGCTTATATTCCCCAGTGTAAACAACTTTTCTTTTTATGCTTATTCGTGTTTGACATGAGACCATTTTGTGACGTAGCGTTCCTTACATGTTCAAGTCACATTGTATAACGTATTCTTGAATAACCTCAAATATTCTAGTAAATTTGGAAATATTTAAATACGTATTTTATGCTAAAATCCTTTTAATAAGTGTGGGAAAAAATTTCAACGACCTCTGTCGTGAAAATAAATTACCTAACGAAATTGTATTATTTCATTATGAAACGATTGCCCTAATTTTTTAGTGCTTGTAACACATCACTTTAGGTAAATCACTCTTAAGGTGAGATTCATAGTCAAATACTTGTTTGGCAATCAAGTAGTGCTTCTTGAAGTAATGCTTATTCTTCAAACATTCCTTATTTTAGCAACAAATCCATAAACGAAGTAATACTTAAGCACTACTTATATTAGCCAAGTTGTACTAGATGAAGTTATCAAATAAATAAGCTACACAAACAGTACCAACATGACACATCAATAATTGTATATTATTTACAGCAGTTATCCAATTGAATCAAAAATTTTGCAACATTTGTTATTAATTTTATTTTGAAGTTATTACTCAGTTGGTATTAAGAACTTTTTATGTTTATGAATAGTGATCACAGCCACAACACATTTTTCTTCTTGTTTTGGTGAGGTAGTCAGGTGTGGCAATTTACTAAAGGAAAATTAATATGTGACTAGGAGCTCGACTATGTTCGGCTCGCTTCGGCGGCATGGCCTCGTAGAATGTCGGCTCGGCACGGCATTCTAACAGAGGGATTTACGGGCATCAGATTGACGGGCAGGAGATCGCTCGTACTCGTACATCGTGGCTAGAGTTCCTGGTCGCGACTGCAGCGGCATGCACTTGCTTTCAGGTCACGAAGGTTTGTGTTGAGATTCCTGGCTCGCAGTGACACGGATATTATTTGCATTCAAGTCCGTGGCGTGGGCGAGGTTCTGTCGCGCATGACGCACTCCTGCCATTTTAAACTAAAACCCACCGCACACGGTACACTTTATTTACGAGTTCGTGTTCTAGTTATCTAATTGGGTATATTTCGAGCCGATACATTAGTTGTGCTACATTGTAAAAGAAACTTCTTAAAATGTTTAGGAAATAATTAGCCTAAGCACAATATGGAAGTTACCATACTTCCGCCTTGTGAGTATGCAAACTTTTACAACTGTTACAATACAAGTCTGGTAACTTTAGTATACATTTGACAGTTTTATAGAAAAGTTTATGAGTGCTACCATCGATGTCTGGGAAACAGTTCTGCCATACATACTTTCTTACTGATCCTATACGCACATGTGGCAAATTTACTAACTTTTTTTTAATCTACAATTTTCCGCCGTACATAACACTTGTTACTTTTCTAGTTGTACTCAAATAATTTACTCTAAAATTATGAATAAAACAATTTATTAATATTCATACTTTAAAACCGACCAAAATTTGTCTTATATAATTGCACATTACATATTTTAACACAAAGATTTAGTTTTTCGGCCTAAGCGTGCCTGAAACTGTAAACAATAGCTCGTCAGGTTTACGTGTTTTCTGATTGGTCACTTCCGAAATATTGCGGTGTAACTTGCAGCGGGAAAAGTACACAGCCGACTAGGTAAAAACCTGCAGCAGAGCAGCCCGTGGAACTTCTTGTACTGATTGCAGTGTTGACAGTAAGAATATGAGCGAGGCAGCTTGTAGGCAAGATTCCTAGCATACGATATTGTAAGAAATATTGCTCCGTGCGCGGCGGTCTTCAGCACGGTTGAAAAATGTTAACGACCTTTTAACAATAGACGCGGACTTCAAGTTTCTCCTACAATTTCTTTTTCTTTTCATTGTGATGTGTGTTGAGGTCTATGAGTCTGAAAGAAATTGCGGAAGCGGAAATTTTAATACAAGCATGATTTATTAAAATACACGACTGTGTTTATTTTCGTTAGTCTATAAAACTCAACGGCGTTGATATTAAATTTTGTAAGATATTTATGTAATAAACATTTTCAGTAAAATCAAATTTTGCCTTAGTATATTTAAAACTGTAAGTCAACAACGTGTATCTTGGTTTCACAAATCAAACATAACCTAGTAGCAAGTAGTCAAACTTACTTCTAGTTTATAAAATCCTGATTGCCTCATATTCGTACAAAAATTGCAGTGTAGCACAGTAACCTTAAACGAGACAATACAGTTCACAGCAATATGTCTGCTTAGTGAAGATTGTCTATTAATTTTATAACGCTATGTGGAATGTTTCTATAATACGCGAAATCAAATAATCAAATCTCCATTTACCTGAAAATAGGCCTGTTAAAATCTTCCACACAGTTCATCTGATTCAGTTCATTTCATATCAAGTGCTACTCTCCGGATGCTGACTACGAGACCTTTTAATATCTCTATGTATAGAAGTAACCCTGACTGACAATGAATGACTGACTGACACATCAAACTGTAGCCCAAACCTAGCAGTTTTAGTTTTTTTTTTATTCGACCTCCAAGTAGTAAAAAGAAGGAAAATACGTTTTCCATGAATCGTCTATATCACTGAAATACAACTGACTATCGCCGTCATTTTTTACTTCAATTTGTCACGTATACAAATGACTATGACAGGACTCCAAGACGTTTCGAAATTATTTAATTAAGATGGTGAAGATACGTTAAGTGAGATTTCGATTATTCCTCCATATCTATCGAACCAATTGAGAAATCTAAGTACTTTTTGCTTTAGATTGATGATTATAAGTTATAAATATCTAAAATACAATTTAATTTTTTTTTACAAATTCGGCTTTCAATATGTAAAAAAATTAAATTGTGAATCGATATATACTATATAGCCTATATATAAACCCTATTGATATTTATATATCGACGTTATTTTTGTTTTAAGACTGATACTTATTCAAATACCTGAAAAGTTCACGAAATGTCGAAATTCTGCACCTAAGGAGGTGAAAATGGATGAAAAGTAACGAAATTTGTTTTCAATTAGTCGTCGATATATCTTGAACACAACGGGCTATTTTCGTGTTTCTCGCGTTCAAGAGACACCAGTAAAGTAGTCTAAAATGTGATTCAAGGGTATTTCGAAATTCAGTCTCCTAGGAGGTGAAGAGTCCTAGAATGTGTTTTAGATCAATCTTCTATATATATCGAATCCGTCAAGATATTCAGTTTATTTTTGCTTCAGGATGATGATTAGGTAAGTGGCCGCTAAGAAGTTTTAAGATTTTTTTTTTTCAAAATTAGAACTCTCAGTACTATACAGGGGTTATATGACATTTTTAACGAATGATCGATTTTGCTTGACAGAATGAGCTGTCGTCGTGATATTTACTTCACTTGGATAGTTGAACAAATATTTAAGGTATGAAATTAAGATTTTTCGAAAATCGACACATCAAGTGGTGAAAAGGCGTAACATTTGTGTTCTATCAGCCGATGATACTTATCTACCCAGTAGAGATATTGAGGTAGTGTTCGCGTCAGAATGATGCTAACGTAAGTACTTAACAAAAGTAATGCAAGTTTTTTATTTTGTAAGATAACTTAATTAATAAGAAAACTTAGCCTGTGAACTTTCAAGGCAGATGATGCGAAAAGCAAATACGACCAGCGAGAAATGAATTATACAGGAGTTTCATTCTACAGTTTTATCGAGACGTGGTGCTGTACAACCTCTATGACCCCAGGATATTTATATTTTATTTTTCAAATTAGTTTCCATGAATAATTTCGACGTTATGTGGCGCAGTTGTTTGTAGCTCTGATCTATTGTTCGGGAGCTTCTGGGCTCAAATTCCTTTACAGGATGTGCAAATGTGCAAATCTGACACACAAACACTGCAAGGAAGATTAAATTAGTGCAATTTGGATGGAGTCGTTCAAAAGTGATCAAAATAAGATTTTGCTGTCCACTATGTACTGAAGTTCTTCGACAGAATCATCCCACATATACAATCTTACTAATGTCATGGTTGGACACCAAATACGTTTATATTTCAGCGAAACATTATCCCGCCAAAACTGCCTAATGCCACTTAACTTCACACGTGAAGGATTTGAAAAACAAATATGTTATTGAGGGCAGCATCACCAATGGTTGTGCTCGGGGGAAATCAGTCTTAATCCTACGTAAACATCGTATTTCATTCGATTACTCTCTTACGTTGAAAAAATAGCATAGTTGTAGATACCGTACTTGTGTTAAACTAGGGACAACAACACAGTTTGGTTGTCGGTACCATGTGAACTTTTCCCTTCAACAATCTGTTCTGTAGAAGAAACAAAGTGCCATGTTGCTCTTACAAACCAGATGGTAACTTCTACAGAACATATTGTTGAAGGAACTGTGCAGATCGTACCGACAAACAAACTGGTTTGTTGTCACTATTTTAACATAAGTATGGCAACTTCAACGTTACTTTTTTCTCAGTGTACATTAAGGAGTCTGTAATTACACCACAACGTCAACTTTGCTGTGACTATAAATGAGGCACAGGCTAAGTCGCTGTTACTGGCAGGGACAAGCTTGAAGACAGCTTTTCGCGTGGTCAGCTGTAGCTACTTATCCTGCTGCAGAGTTAACTCATATAGCGGATTTGTCCATGTAACACTTGATGACTGAACTGCCTATCTTGTGCACAAAGAAGTTTTACAATTAAAGTAAATGTTATCTGCTCTGAATTATACAAGCGAGCAAAGCCGTGGACGCACTGCTAGTGGAATATAAACATCGACATGCAACTTATCAACCCTTTGAATATTTCATCACTTTCTGAAGATAATTTTACTTCTCTGTGTTTGAAATGTGTTGCTGGTACTTGCGTTATTTTGTTGAAACGTCTTAGGCTAGGTTTCAGTCTTCATGTTGAATAATATTAATTTTCCTTATTTTTGAAATTATGATAAGAAATATATTAAATCTGCGACTATATCGCAAATTTCACGTACATTGTGCTACTGTACACACATAGATATTTAGCTCTTAACGAATTTTTACGTCGCAATCAGTTTGATAATTTTTTATATCCATAATTTGATGGACTGATTGCGACCTGATTATATATTACCAGCTAAGCTTTCTCGCGCGAAGAATCTGCAGTTGCAAGCAAAGCCTGCAAAGCAAACACTACATAGTACAAATATAAAACAAAGCAGATTTGATTAACAATGCGCCCTTTTAAAGCATAGGGAAGAAAACATGACATGACGTGGTTAAAACTGCTGACAAAAGAAATTGGCACATCGGTGTATCACGAGTAGGCTAAATTATATGAGAAATGTATAACTGTTTAAATAAATTTTAAACATACTCAGTTCTCTTTTCTTAAGTCGATCTTGCATTCCTACCCCCCGTTAAGTTATTACTTCATGTTAATATGCAGTGTTCTTACAGTTGCGACTGAAAACCACGCGTAGTTTTCGTATAAATGGGGACTGTGTACCTACAGAGCAATCTTAATAGCGGAAAACCGCAGCACCCACAATCCGCAAACGTCCGTGCTGATCCATGCCGACCCCGGTCCGGCACACACCAGGCCGAATTGGGGCGGAACCAAGAGATGTTGGGAGCAGGGGGGTGGAGGTGAACGCTAACAGACTCTCTGTCTCTCGGCCGCCGTAACTAGCAGGCCTGCTTCAAAGTAATCTAACAGTTCCGTCAAACTTGTTTTCACTGTTAACCGCGCGCGGCGCGAGCGAGCCACAGCTCTCATCTACTGTAGTTGTGTACAGTTGGCCGGAGTGGCGGCCCGCGGGCTGGGCCGGCGAGATGGCGACCCGGTTAAGCGGGGTTTCATCGACACGGTAAAGCGGGGTTCCATCGACCCGTTGTGTTAGGGGTTACGTCGACCCTATTAAGCGGGTTCCATCAGTCCGTTTAAGCGGGGTTCCATCAACCCGTTTAAGCGGTATTCCATTACCCGGTTGAACGGGGTTTCATCCCCAACCGGCCTTGGGCTATGCCCCCATTTTCCTGCTATTACTGTCGAGCAGAGCAAAATCCTGATAATTATTCATACAAATGTAGCATCCCTCTCATCGTCTTGGGATAACAGCAAATGTATAAATAAAAGTAAATAAATGAAAAAAATAATGAGATTGCCAGGTTATATAGAACTTGATTTCTAAGTTAACGGCACTGTGAGAGCCATGGCGAGAGCAAGAATATTATTTATTGAAAGCCAATGCAATGCTATGTCATCTCAGAAAACCAAGAGTGAACTAAGAAAAACAATAAAGGAAAGAAAACAAGCCGCTATGGCTGTAGTCAACACATACATAAAAATAATACATAAAACATTTCCAAGAGTAATTGTGTCGAATAACAGAAGAGACAGATAGACGAAAAATTAAAAGCTCGAAACAAATACATCTGAAACACAAAGAAAACTGAGTAAAACTCAGGGCACACAACTGGATGACTTAACAAAGACGTCACAGACACAAGACTAGACGAAACAACGATGAAAACACAGAAGAACACTGGAGTGACTGTCAGATGAGCGAGTCGCGACGTTTCGGGAGCTGGCGTCTGCTGATGTCTTCAGGCAAACTGAAGCGAAGTGATTTTGGTCAGCACTGGACATCTAGGTCTTTGGCGCTGGCGAGGAATGACATGGTGTGCGTGTGGAGTAGTGTCGGAATGAGGGGCGGAAGCGAGAAAATCCGCCGACCGGCGGCATCGTCCAGCACGATTCCCACATTCGAAGATCCGTGGACCGACGCCGCTAGGAATCGAACTCGGATTGGCTCGGTGAGAGGCGAGTTCTCTTGCCACTGCGCCAACAGCGACCCCGAAAAGTAAGTATCCAAACCTACTTAACGTGAGGTTCCAGCGTTCAATCCTATGACATGGTCACAGATTTCAACGGACGAGGGGTTGAACAAGTAAGGTACGAAGAGATGATGGTTACAGATGGTATAGCGCGAAAATATTTTGTGCCAACATACCCTTGAAATCGCTGTAGTTTCTTGCAACTTATATGACTGGGTGACATACTTCTGACACAACGTAACTGTCTGCAGACCAATAACAGGAATCAAATATTACAATATCGGGATTCTTATTGGCTTTGTCAAATAGGGTAACTGCTCCAAGTACAAGCTAAAGCTTCTAGTAAGCCGACCGTGTCTTGAAATCCAGTAAACAGTCAAGTTTTCCGCGATGTACCATAATCTCTAATGATGGTATATCGCGAAAATGCTGTACGTCAACATACTCTTGAAATCGCTGTTGTTTCTTGCAACATACGTGATTCGGTGATATACGTCTGACAACGTGGCTGTCTGCCGACTAATAGCAGGCATAAAAAAGTAGTATATCTGGATTCTTATTGGGTCAGTCAAATAAGGTAACAGCTCTAAGTAGAAGCGAAAGCCAGTAATCTTCTGGTAAGCTGAACGTGCGTTGAAATTCAGCAGACAGTCAAGTTTTCCCGCGATAATCTACCCAAACTAATACCACCCCAAGAATCACCTTCGCCCTCCAGTCTAACCGCACGACTGTAGCAACTGGCAGGCTGGGCAACCTACGGAAGTTGCTGACGAGGTGCGTGTGAGCGACGAGGGCAGCAGGATGCGGCCACACCGCCACGCACGTGCGAAGAGGAAGAAGAAGAAGAAGAAGAAGACGCTGGTTCTCGGGAGGTCGACGTCGGCGGGAGTGCAAGCGCGCCGGCCGGTTCCTCGAGTTCCGCCGAAGTAGACGGCGCGGCTCGCCCAAAGTGGGGTACTAACGGTCGCCGAGAAGATCCGTCCTCTCTGTTAGCGACGTGAATCTCCGCGGTCCGCCTTTTAAGGCCTTGCTAGGTAGGTTTTCCTCACATCCGTGCAAACAACTCAAAACTTTTTTTAACGGAATCCTTTGAAAAAATATTCAAGAGCTGCCATACGAGTCACAATTCTTTACAGACGTTTCGCAATATAACGCACCGTTCTTTTACAAAAAATAATAATTATTATTTTGCTAGATTTTGGATTATTCTCACAACGAAATCAATTATACGTTTGGTTGCAAAAATCCGTACAACTAAAAGGTTCATTGCTACCAAAAAAAAAACATACAAATTATAATACAGCTCTGTCAAAGCAATGTATGAATCATTCGTTATGAATCATGTGTTGCTTTAAATAAAATTTCAAAATCACTGTAAAACTGCATCCGAGTGAAGCCGGTACCAAGCGCGAAGGTTACGTCGCGCCCAAGGATGTTGCGTAAGCATTTCAGAGACAAATACAGGTAGACACATCTACAACAGGAAACAAGGAACGGCACAACTTCTATTATACATCAGCCGAAAATACTGCCGATTACACTTAAGGGCGTTTGGCCCGTAAAAATTCTTTATTTTATATTTGTACCAAACACTTTTCAATTTTTACACATAAGATAACGTGTCATTTCCCCAGATAAAAAAACATTAACCCCCTAGTTTTTGCACAATCATTCGTCAATGTTAAAAAAAATGGCCGTTTCGATGTAGCTAAAAATAAGAAAGTAATTGACGTGTGGAATCAAAATTGCAGGAGCTGAAAGTCAGTGTATCAGTGCATTTTATGACATGTTTGACAAAAGTTACTTTGAAAATTTAAGTAACAGCCTCAAGTGAGCTATGCAAAAATTTACTCATTTTCACCAATTTAAAAAAAAATCTAGTATGTATCCCTTTGTAACCCCAAAGGTGTCTAGAAATAGCTCAAAACATTTAGTATCAATATGAACTACCTCGTTTCTGCATATAATTTCTATTTTTAATTTTGGCTACGCAGTAACGGAAATTTTGTGACTTTGATGAGTGATTATACAAAAACTATGGGGACTAATTTTTTTGATTGGGAAATGCAATGTTATCTGATGTGTAAAAGTTGACAGTATTTAGAACAAAAATAAAATAAAAAATTGTTACGTGACCAACGTCCTAAACCGTCAATCCCAATAATATAAAATGATGCTGAAGCCACACTCTGGACTCCCTGCTGTGAACATTTCTGCGTCTAGAATAAAACGAAGCGAGGTGGTCCAACAGTAGGGTATAGGCCATTCGGAATAAAGGGAGCACTAAAGATTTAACCTTTGAAAAAAACCACTAGCCGTTACTGCATATACATCACCACTAACAAGAGTTACTTTACTGCTTGTATGGTTGGTAGCGATTTATTGTACGTAGTTCCGTGTATTTTCCTATTTGAATACAACATTAGTGAAAGAACATATGATGAACTCGACCTGTCTGTATTTAATACACTTCAAAATATTTACTTATGATCTTATTGACATTCATAC
>PNEQ01079676.1:0-75921 GCA_003012365.1 Medauroidea extradentata | reverse complement strand
AGCTTGCTCCGTGCTTCAGACAGTTTAAAACTCCAACAGGTGGCATCAGAGTTAGGTTCTCGCCGCCAAGTTGCATATTTGGTTGCATCATTTTCGTGCGTTTGCCCGTTTTGCGTATATACACATTCAAAAGTATTGGAAATTACTTTGAGTATCATTGCCGAAATGATGTGAAACCATCGGTAATCTGTGTATTATGTTTTACGTTTGCCAGCCTAAAAACAACATACTTTTTATTTCACATGTTAAGAAAATACGTTAATTATTGTTTCTGAAGTGCGTCGTCGTTGTTCGTAGCAGTAGAACTGAACGAAACTTGAATTATTGAATATCGTGTGATGTCTGTTGTAGTGGCGGTTTTACGTTACAAATTCAAATAAAATATGCCCTCATTTACGAGATTTGTAACGGCAAAAATGCGTGTTGTTTAGATTAGTCGATGGACAGAAACCAGACATTAACTCCCAGGAATTTATAACTAAGATTAAATTTTTATATATCTTACATTCAGCCCCCGTGCATTTAATGAGTAGATATTGTAGCAAAAAAATTTTCGGAGCAGTTTAATGTAGTTGCAAACATTGCACGACCATATGTAAATAAAAGCACGTAGCATTATTTGTGTTAACAACGGCGGAAAGATATAAACTGGCAGGAAATAGAAATTAATCAGAGCTTTTTTGAGTGTTCACTTTATTCCGAATCACCTATAAAATAAGTGGGCTTTACGTCTTGTCGACATCGGGGTAATTATAGACAGTGACATAACTTGGTACAATGACGAGAGCTGAGAGATGAGTCAGATATGGCCATTGTTAAGGGAACATTCCAGTATTCGCCTGGAGCGATTTCGGGAAACCTTAGAAAACCGACATCAGAATAGCCGGAGCTGGGGATCAAACCCGTGTCCTCCCGAATGCTAGTCCAACGCGTTACCGATACGCCACATCTTTCGGTATACGTAATTGTTCAAATAAGAGAAGAACTTACAGGCCATCTAATGAGAACAATTGTGAAATTTACAAGAAATCGGATGTTAGTGTACGTCTGTAAATATACAAAACGTGTTTTTAATTACAGGCAAATAGTTTGTAAATGTACACAGTTATTACAGTTTTTGTGTATTGTTTTAACATTTC
This sequence comes from Medauroidea extradentata, assembly GCA_003012365.1. Taxonomy (NCBI): domain Eukaryota; kingdom Metazoa; phylum Arthropoda; class Insecta; order Phasmatodea; family Phasmatidae; genus Medauroidea; species Medauroidea extradentata. The sequence continues at coordinate 74,782 of PNEQ01079676.1, read as the reverse complement.
TTGTCAATTATACAGTAATTATTTGTAGTGTTCCGAACAAATTTTAAGAAGCTAGTTTCCTACACAGTATTACTTTTAACACTACAAAAATACTGCGAGTCGCTACAAGGATTCTCCACAAGGGCGGATCTATGATGGGGGGGGGGGGCAGACTGCCCCGAGCGCTGGATTAGAGGGGGCGTTGGTGGTGCCGAAAATTTTCACTTGGGAATGAAATGTAAATGAGTGTAAACATATACTATATCTGCCAATATTTAGTCTTTCACTAGTTTTGTATTATTATTTACCTTGAACACCATATAATGTCATAAATACAGTATTTATAGTTAGAATGCACACTTAAAACACTGCTAATGGTAGCTAGTAAGTACAGGTTTTATGTGCTTCTACTGAAATTTTAAACTGTTAATTACGTGAGCGCAAAACAATGTATGCAAGATACTGTTGGGTTGGTTGGACTGATGGAAACAGGGGGACGGAAAGGAGGGGGGCGAGAATCACAATTTTTCCCCCGGACAAAGTAAAGCCTAGAATCGTCCCTGATTCTCCATACACCTTTTCAACCGTATTCTGATTGCGGACAGTTCATAACCAACCCCCCGCCCTCCACCTGGAGGAAACAGAGTAGACATGACGGGGTGAAATATGCAGCAGCGACGGCATGCAAGGGCGGGGTAAACGGGAGTGCCCGAGAAAACCCGCCGGCAAACGGCAAAGTCCGCCACGTTTCCTACGTGCGAAAAATCCGAGACCAACAGTGTTTAGGATCGAACCCTGATCGCCTTGTGGTGGGAGGCGAGCGGTCTGACCACCCACTACAGTATACTAACCTCGAAAAAAAATCTGTCCTTCCTATGGAGTAACTCCTACAAATGGTGAGCGAGGACATACAACAATGGAGGTTAATGGAATGGAAATTTCCAGCGAAAGAAAACACGTAGCAACAAATTGTAATTTCAGTTTTTTTAATTATATATCTCTCTAATTGCCGAGGTAAAATTGAGTTTATTGCGGCAGTCATTTCCGTACACAATCATCGCGTTCGGTCTTCCACCATGCCTTACAACGGCAAAGAACATTCATTAACGTTAAACGCATAGTTTAAATTATTACGTTTTCGTAAGTCAATATACAAGTTGTTCCACTTCAAACAATTGAAAAATGTACAAGAATTTTGTTGTAAATATATAAAAATGATTTGTAAATATACACAAATGTTTGTAAATATGCAGGAATATTTCCATGTTCTGTAACATTTACAATTTCTTTGCAAGCTTACAGAGTTTTTTTTTAAGTAGTTTTACGATATTTATTTTCAATTCACAATTTTTTTTATTTCTGTGAGGTTGAAGCGAGCAGCAGGCTGTTATAAAAACTCACGGGGTACGGTGAAAAGGACTCTCTGAGTAAAAATGTTTCTCGAGTAACGCATTTTTTAAGAACAATCCTTGACTCTCCGACGCCGAAATCTCGTACATTTATTTGCTCTCTTGATTCTACTTTTTTCAGTGATATTAATTTCTTACGCATAAACGAAAGCAGTTATCAAAAATCTGTTTGGCAGTTTTGTTGAAAATCGTTAGCTGATTTTTTCAAGGCAGTATTTATTATGGTTTTAGCTAATTACGTAATTAGCGAAATTCTGGTCAACTGACTTTTAAATCGAAATCGTATAATGTCTTGTTTTAAAAATTAATTAGCTATATCCCCAAAAATATTAAACAAAATTGCCAAACAGGCTTTTGATATCTGTCTATTTTAAGCTTAAAAAATTACTATCGAAAAAAAAGTGGAAACAAGAAAGCATGGTCCTAACAAACGCATCATTCTAAGTACATATCTAATCATAAAGGTTGCAAATATAATTATCTAGGATTGTTGTCTTGTAATTTTTTCGTATTGACTTCCAAAAATATGAAGAGTTCAAGAGGTGTTTTAAACGTTTATTTATCTATCACGCACCCTTTTTTAAAATATTTAACCAGCGGGTGGCTGTGCCTATGGAAATATATGGGACTTACATGAAGCCGGCTTTTTTTTTTGGGTGACACAACATGGCGGCCTCCTGTTCATCAACTTAGCGTTATGTGATACGTTCGTAATCAAGCCCCTGTTTCCAGCAAATAAGTAGTTAACCAATGTTGTTAGTTACATAACGTATTTGCATTAACATCTGAGATTAAATTATTTAAAGGAGAATAAACTCATATGTATGTAACCTCAAAAAGCCTCAGCGCCATAATGTGACACCCAATCAAATAAGACACCGTCTCCTGTCTATTCTTACCTCCATGTATTTAACGTGTGGAAAACATGAAGTTTTTTTTTATCCCCGCCATCTTGGTACCCTGAACAGCATTACAGATATTCATCAGAAGCTGGCTAACCTCCGGTGTTCGACCAAACCTGGTCACGTGACAGAGTAAACCTAACCTACTCCAGCTTGTGAGTTTTCGTAAGTGGCTGGTAATGTTGGAGCCTGCAGGCATCACGTCGGCTAGAGAGGGGGAAGGTGCGAAGGAGCACACACGCATGCTTGTGTTCACGGTGGGCACCCTGGCAGAGTTCAAGGACAGCCTGAGGGGGGGGGGATAGATCCTCACCTGGACCCCGCGGCGTGTTTGCACACCTGCACAGACAGCCTGGCGACCCGCGCCGCCCGACATAGAACAGGCGACAGCGCAGAAGCGCGCACCGACTGTTGAGAAGGCGTGCTACATAATTCAACGCTAAAAGCGTTAATCTATAACTGTACGTTTCTTGAAGCCAATTTGCGAAAATTAAACAATAGCAATTCTAGATAATAGTTGTAGCCAACGTTTTAAACAAAATAGTTTCCAGTGTTACAAACTTCTGAGGCACGATACCTGACGCCGGAACCTCGTGCATTTAACTGCAGCGCAAGAGATCACGCGTAACGAATTAGTAATTCTGGACAAATATTAACTCATAAAGTTGGCAAATTTAAATTATCTAGGATTGTCATTGAGTATTTTATCCATATTGGCTTCGAAAAAAGCGTAGAAACCAATTGATGATTTCAGTGTTTATTTATCTACGACGCACTCTTAAGGCCTCGCTCTTCAGTTTTGCAGTATGTAGTTAGTAATATTTTTAACAGTAAATTAATATTTATATCAAAAATTCATTCTTACAGTTTTAAGCCTTATATATCATCGTTTCTAGCAGAATTTTTCTGTTGCAATACACCGAACCGATTTTTAGGTTTTTGCCCCTGTAGTATCGCATAAAATGAGGTAAAAAAAATGAAGCCATTTTTTTTTTGCTAGCAAATGGTACATTATTTAAAAAAAACTCTCTGGCAAAATTGTGTGAGAGAGAGAGAGAGAGAGAGAGAGAGAGAGAGATATTTTTGGTCAGCGAGGTCATTGGACATGGTAACACACTGCTTGGTACAATGACAGGAGCTGGGAGAAGAGTCAGGCATGCGTCGGTAGGGATTTCGGGAAACTATGGAAAACCGAAATCAGTATGGCCAGAGCCGGTGATCAAACCCGGGTTCTCCCGAATTCGAGTCCACATTTAGCAGCTGTAGAAAAACTCTCTTTCGTGGAATTAACAGACCAAGGTACCTGTACCTAATATGGTTCACAAATCATGTGTACCAATGTCATTAATTATATTACTAATATAACACGTGGATAATGTAAGAGAGATATTTATGGATGCTGTATGTTCATACTGGAGAATAGTATGTATCGATCCCACATCGATCTCGGCATTATCACACAATGGCGACTAGTGGGCCATATTGGGAACTGGGTCATATTCGGTGCAGGTACCTTATTACGAGAACACGAGGCTATCGAACAGATTGTTTTGTAGCCATAGGTGGCTGTCTTCGGCAAACAGACACCTCGAGGTCACCCAAAAACTAAATTAAGTACTTGAAATACTGTCCCTGTAGAATTCAAAAATGTTTTTATATTAAAGCAACAGCCACTGAAAATGCATTTCTGCGTTGAATATGAGTCCAGCAGGTGCCTGCTTGATAACTTGGACACTGTGTTTTGAAATCTTCCTTTGCTCTTCCACTGGTAAGTTTCTTATTACTGAAGCAGGTGAGGTGAGAAGGTTTTTCGTCGTTTAACAACGAGGGTGAAGTGAGGTGAAGAAACAACATAACATCCAAGGCCGAGCAGGGATTCAAACCCAGGACCTCTTGCATCGTAGACAGGTGCCTAACCAACTACGCTACGCAGGCCGGCTATTACTGTAGGAACTAAATATTTAATGTTAACGAATGAAATAAATACCAACTAGCAAGCACTGTTAGGCAATCTCATGTTACCTAGACAAAGCTTTATTTCGATGACAGCTGCTGTAATTTATCTACCAATAATTTATATTTTCGTTGAACAAAACTGACGTCATCAACTATCTGCAAACTCCTCAGTTTGGATAATTTTTAACATGAAATTTTTGGTAAAAAATTTAACGATGAAGCTTTACAATTTTAGTTTTAGTTGGCTAACTATAAACACGTTAAAGAAGTCAATTAGTTGTAAATCACTTTCAAAACATATTCCTTACTGCACAAATAGTCAAAGCATCAAAATTAGATATCAGTTTTGGAATTATTTTACATCAGGTTATATTGGTATCTACGAGTAGTAAACATGCAGTAAGACGCGTGTGATATCTGTAGTAATTTGTTATGGTATAAGTGATAACTGTAATTTGGAAACACAAAAATTTGCATAAAATAATTCATCTGTACATCCTATAATTGGTTTATATATGGAGAATTTTATTTAAAAATAAACACGTACAGTTACGATTGCGTTCGTGTTAATCAGTCCTTAATAGTTTTTACTGGAAGTTTCAAATATTACTGCATTCTGGGAAAAAGGTAAACAAGCAGAAACACCGACGTGTGAGAAGAAACATAAAACTTGCATGGAAATGTAATTAAAAAATAACAGCAGCCGAGTGTAGCACCATAATTTTAGCTTCCATGACCTTAAACATACTATGGGCTTGAGTGTGATGAACTTAAAAAGTATCTAAATAAGCAGTGTAAAATTGGTTTCAAAATGTCGCGGTTAATGGTTTATGTGAAGTAACATTATGTTACTTGAACTATAGTCTCAGATTGATACAGTAGTTAACGAATATCTTCAGCATTTCTTGTGGAAAAGCAAGAAGAGAGCAATATATTTTTTTTTCTGTAATTGGTTTTGAGCAAATCTCCATGTTTAAATAATTGTTTAATTTTACAAACTGCAAATCAAGCCAGCAAACAATTAAGTAAAACTGTAACTGTTACTATTACATAATTATTGATTCGCTCACCATATATAAGATCTTACTCGACGATTTTATTTATTATTCTATCAAAAAGCTACTGTTTAAAACACACCCTCAAATCAGTTTTATGTAAACAAACGATGACTGTTTCTATAACATAGCGTCATAGACTTGGAAGTCACCACTGAAGATGTTGATGAGCTGATTGCATCACATTCTGCACCTTTGAGTAGCGAGGATTTTCTGGCATTGCAAGAAACAAACAATGTGGTACCCAATAACAACAAAGAACATGACAGTGGAAATTTCCCTGCCAAATCGCTGACCACAAAGAAACTTAAAGAAGCCTTCACTCATCTTGAACATTTCTTCAGTGTCTTGGAAGAGTGTGATCCTGAGGAAGATAGGTATGCTAGAGTGCGCAAAGCTATTGAAAAAGACACTGCTTGCTACAGGCTTCTGCAAGAAGAGAGAAGAAAATGCGTCCAGCTTTCTCTACAAAACTTTTTCAGAAAGACTGATAAAACTGTGGTAGAGTCTGGAAATGTGTTGCAAATGTGTGAAAGTGTAGCAGGAAGTTCTAAACAGCAGTAGGCTTAGTGTTGCACTGTAGGCCTGCTCGATTTTATTTTTTTGGGTTCATTACTAATCTCATTACACCTGCAACTGTACATATGTACAATAAAGTGAATTTTAAAATCTCAGGTAAGAAAGTGTTTTTTTTACATTTGTGTTCATTTTTCATGTGTTTAAAATTGAGTGACCTCTGTTGTTGTTTAAATTTACCATATGTCTATAATGATGGTAGTTTCATATAAGTATTCTGTCTTTCTGGGAACTGAAGCCCTCTTATTACATGCATTTATATGATTCAACTTTCATACATTCAACTTTCATACACATTTTCTGGGACACATTATGTATGAAAGTTGAGGACTGCCTGTAATTGGTTTTGAGCCCCTCTCCATGTTTAAATAATTGTTTAATTTTACAAACTGTAAATCAAGCTCGCAAACAATTAAGTTAAACTTTGCGTAGGCTGTAATTTTTATGTAAAGTGGGCTGACATAGGGTGTAACGTGTGTCTCGTGTTTACTTGTGTAATTGCAACTGTTACTATTACATAATTATTTATTCGCTCACCATATATAAGATCTTACTTGACGATTTCATTTCTTTTTCTATCAAAAAGCTACTGTGTAAAACACACCCTCAAATCAGTTTTATGTAAACAAACGATGACTGTTTCTATAACATAGCGTCATGAAAGTCGAAATTTGCTGAAAACAGAAGTATACATTGTAGTGTGTTATATTATCGTACACATAACATATTAAAGTAACTGGTACGTCAGCACTGGTTATACTTTGTGTGTAGCCTGTTACAGACTAGTAATCGTTTGTAAAATTATTTTACTGTACAAGATAAAATCATCTTCAATGTTTGAGTTAGTCCTATAATTTTCTCAAATATGTTACTATGTTAAATTTTTTGTAAGTCATTAACACGTAAAAGCATTTAACTGACTGTGAATACCCCATTCATAAGTCTAAAATTTTCCCCTGCTATGAATAAGAGAATAATATTTTGTAGTGAATGAAGAAATATTTAACAATTTATTTACTGGTACAAAAGTAACACACAATCTCACATCTCCTAAAGAGATGTTTCCCTTGTATCACGACATCACTAATATCCACAAATTAATCTTAAATTCATACTACAATAATATTCAACATACACTCATTACATTCGTACTTGGTGCTTGACAGCAATTAATTCAGTTATCCATACAGTCCGTGTTTCAATATGCAATACTCATTTGTGACATACTAAATTATCTGTAAAAATTGACGACTTTTTTTTTTAACAAAGGCTAGAGTATTCTTCTATTAATACTGACGCAGATAATGCGGATTTCTACATTGTTACAGGTACTATTATTTAGCATGAAGAAACACGGCGAATGCATACCAAGCAAATGTCTAAATATTATAAATAAATTAATAAATAACAAAAGTACATACATTGGCATTATTAAATCGACAAGGAAACCTGAAACACAATACCTTGTAGACAGTCTGTGATGAGCAAATTATATTTCCCACTATTCGTACTGGAATTGAGGAGTGAAGAGTGTATAAATACAGAAAATCTACGACCAAGAATTTTCTAGTAACTACTGTAGGAAACTGGTTTTCTAAATAGAGTTCTCGGGTGTTTAAAAGTTTCGGTTTTTCTCTTACAGTACTCATTCTGGCAATTCTCTTTTCTGATACAAACTGCGTAATAGTTCTGCAATTGACTGTTCAATGACGTAAAGCATAATATTACAAAGTAACATAATTAGCTCATCTTCGTTCACTTGTACAAGGCGTTCCCACATCGTAATCAAGAAAGATAATGGAGCGGCACCACGCCATACAAAGCCTGCCAAACAAACTGAGTCTCAAGTGTTCATAGCAGCTACAAACTTGCTTGTATCGAACAAAACATGCGTACAACCACAGAAAATATTTTCTTGGTTTCTAGAATATTTTAAATATCATTTTTGTACCATTTCAACACTTGCGTTATGGTGTTACAAACAGTAAGATAAATTACGTCTATTCTATAATAATTTAATGATACTTACATCCTAAAACAATGATATGACCAGACATGACAAGGAATGTGAGGTGAAATGTATTCAGACGCTGCAGCTTCAAGGGGGAAGTTAAAACTAGCCCGAAAGTGTCGTATCCATTAAACAAAAATTACTTTGTTCCTCTGACTGTAACATCAAACATTTACGGATGGACAACAAAGGTGGTAACAATAAAATCAAATTTTTTGCATCAACTTCAACTATTCGAGAAACATGTTAAATAGGTACTAAAGACTTAACATGCAACGTCGTAAAATAATTGTTTGTTATACAATTACAAAACAATTTAACATTATAGGCATTAGAAGAAAACCTTATAAAATTAAAATGTCCAGAAGGTTTAAACCAAACAAGAAATACATGCAAAAAATCAAAATAATATCGAATGTAAAGCGTATCTCAAGGAGTTCGTAATACAGTACATAATTATATTATTGAAAACTGGAGGTATAAAACAATCTTCTAGAGATGAAGAACTGAGAAATAATACACTGTTGCTCATGAATTTATCTGCAGAAACTACCATTATTCCTTACTTACTTTTACAACTGAAAGAACATATATGGACTTATAAATGTAGAGGGCTGCAAGTGCATCTTGATAAGCGCTTCGAATGAAAAGGTACGCTCGCTGGTCACTGAAAACTACACTTCCATTAGTAAATAGTTCAGATAACAGAACAGTACGTTACTACGGTGACCATCGACGTAGCCTTCATATTCTACATGGCAGGGTGGAGCGAGGAGAGAAAAGGGATCTCCAGACCCCACTGAATGGGAGATGCACGGACAAATACACGCATTGGAGCTACCTGTACATATCGGATGAAACATAAACTGCGGAGACTTCAATGCGCAAATAAGCACGCTCATGAATTTCCACATTTAAAGTTCCAAGTACAAAATAAACCTATAAGTCTCGGACGTATTTGTGGAACATGCAGACGTGCATTGAGTAGATATACTTGATGCGACGAAACACTTCTCAGACGCTGTTTTACGAATAGAAGCAGCTCTTGGATGTCTTCTTCATTCCAAGGGTTGGATTTGTGAAGGAGACGGCAATGTTCTTATCTGTCGCAGTAGAGAATGGCCTCAGCTTGAAGCAGAGGAAAGCAGACATGAGGCAAGACACGATGAGGATGGCCAGCAACACCACCAGCGTTGCGGCAAACCCGGGTGTCGTCATACAAATGAGTCCGGCTGCAGCTGCGTCTTCGCCCTTCTGTGGGAACACCATTGTTGGCGCCGAGCTGGAGTTGCTGTTGTCATCGAGGGAGAAGGTGAGGTCACCCGTGGACACGACCCGGATGATCCTGTTGACGCCAACTTCCTTCTCGGGGTTGGGGGCGGTCTCGCGGCGGTGCCGCCTCACGCGGCGCTCGTCGCGGGGACGGCCGGCGGCTGCGGCGGCGTGAAGATACGCCTCTAGAGGCAGCGGAGGCGGCAGACCGTAGCCTGTGTCTAGGGCCGGGCCGGGGTGTTGCACGTCCAGCAGTCCTGCGTGCAGGATGGCCGTGGGGTCGGAACACTGGTCGGGGCACTGGTAGCGGCAGATCTGGATTGTGCACTGGAAGTGAACCTCCATCGAGTCAGGGAACTTGAAGGCTTGGAAATGCGCGTACGACAGCACGGACGCGCTTGCGCCGAAGTTCTTGATTTTTGTAAAGCGCGACATGAGCTTGGGACGGGTGACGCATCCCTTCTGATCGACGAGCTGGATAGGCGCTCGCTTGCCGTCATGCGCCATGCAGTTGCGCACCAGCATGTCGAACTTGGAGTCGTCGTCCTTGATCGCGAGCACCATGGTCATCGTCTGGCCTATCTTCACCAGCCCCGACACCTCCGACGCCCACGGTCCTTTGCCCACTTGGATCTGCATCCAGCATCCCACGTTATCGCCGGCGAAGTCGGCACGCACCACGTCCAGCATGTCGACGGGGAAGGGTCGGAAGGTGACAGACTTCTCGTACTGGTCGTGCCACGTGCAGCGCAGCTTGCGCGCTTGGTCCCACACCTCTTGTACCTGTGGATCGTACTGGATCACGATGATGTTCTCGAAGTAGGTTCCCGAGCCAGAGTCGGCGCCGTAGCCGTACAGTCCGTTCTCCGTGTTGCCAGCCGTGCCGCAGGTGTGGATGCTGACCTCGAAGGTGGCCGAAGTGCGGCCCAGTCCCGCAGGAAGGTGCACGCAGTTCACGTTGCTGTAGTGGCCCTTGCTGAACACGATGCCGTAGAAGGGCTTGTCGAAGCCGAGGAACACCTTCATCATGTTCTTCTCGCACTTGACGTCGAGAGAGACGATCTTGGGCATGTCGGGCATGGGGGCAGGCCAGGGATCGCCACCACCTCCGCCGTATATCTTGTCCATGGCCTCGGGTTGTTTGGGCGGGGGCGGTGGAGGACCGTGGTACTGGTTGTGGTCGAAGACGGGCTGCTTGTTGTGGTTGAATGGTTTACGCAGCGGGTGGCCGTGACGGTTCGGCACGCCGTAGTTGTGTTTGGCAGACGCGCTGCCGTCCTGGTCCGCCGACTCGAGCGCCAGTTGGTCGGACGCCGACAGGTCGGAGTCGTCGCCGCGGTCCTGCGCCTGGTTCTCTTGGTCGGGGGAGTCCTGGTTCGAACCCTGCACGCTCCCCTGGACTGCCTCGACCACCTCTACCTCCTCTGCGGCCGCCAGCTGCAACATAACAAGTGTCGTTCATACTTGACGCTCGCGACATATGTCAGTAACATTACAATTAGTTACACACAACCAGCAGAACAGTCAGCTCAACTGATATAGTCAGCTTCATGTAAGTATTCCGTAGACACTTCACTTCCGAGAAGTGTGTCTGTACACAGGCTTGTGGAGACCGTGCTTTTCCAGGAAGTCAGGTAAGGTTAAAGCTCCAAACAATGGAACTGTCAGACACAATTCGCAGAAGAGAATATACAAAATACGGAAGAGTTGCGTGAGACAGACTTTACCAATACATCTGGTTACTTCCATAACGGAGTCATGCAGAAATGAAACATTGGCCGTATCCTGAACAGTAAGTTACTAATTTTGTAATACAATGTAACTTAACTATCACACAGTTACATATTTCAATTTTAGCAATAGCATATTCATTACGTTACATATAATTAGTTCATGCTTGTTAATACTTCGTTACGAAATATAATTAAATGCGAAGCTTTGAATATAAAAAGTATTTTAATATAAAACAAATCCATGTCATCTGATCGCTTGCCTAACAAAAAAAAAAAAAAAGGTCTTCGAAAGCGACCAGCGTTTTTTATGTACGTTAAGCAACCTCATTACTGTCTCTGCGTTGAAGAATAAGCTGGTCAAAGTTAAAATCAGTTTCATAGCAGTCTTGATACTTTCTACCAATAATTCAGTTTGCAGGAAAACACTCCTTTGAATTTTAAGCTGCTATGAAAGCACATTCTAGAATATAATATAATACGAATGCATTTGTTATTGACATTCTCTGAGATCATAACAGTTTGACTACCTGTACGCCAGAATAAATTCAAGAATCTTTCCAATATTTGTTAATTTTTAAGAATTAAAATTTATCTGCGAAGTACTCATAAAACTAACGGCTCTATCCGTTAGTATACTGCCCTTTAATTGTTACGTAATACGTATGGCACACCTCTACAACAGCACGTAGTTAAGCAATAGCTAGTCACATAAATATAAACACATATACACAAACGAGCCCTTGTCACGGAGTAATTACGTTCCTATTTATGTGAGATAGCAATACAAAACTTGCTCAGATTTGTGCCAGGCTATATGGTAGAGTATATTACAGAGGTAGGTCATTTAGGCCTATGTTCCAACAATGTTTTCTGGCCGTGTTTCAGCGTTGTATCTTACAGCGAAGGCAAGCTGCAGATATTTGAGTGAAGAATTATTATTAATAACATAACATGTTTACAGTGCTTGCCAAAATAATAGCAGTAACCAGGTTGAAACTAGCGTATATGATTTTTAAAATTTAGATTGGCACACAAACAGTTATTTTATCTTTCAGCCCTTCATACTATATATATATATATATATATATATATATATATATATATATATATATATATATATATAACAATGAAAACATTCTAATGCAACAACCAGAAACAGAGAATCGCTTTAAAGATTATCTATGCGTTGTTTACATATGTGGTTTTAATACAGGTAAACATTCAGGCTGGTATTTTTATATATAATTATCCTTTACCACATTTGCTCAAAATATTTTATAAAAATACTTAAATGTGTTGCATAAAGATAATGAAGTCCGTATAATTAATTCAAGGTTTATCAATACGGTCATTGAAAGAACTGTGCAATTGGAAGAATGACCGGATTTAGTTGCTTGCACATACTGCATTACGAAATAAATGACTGTCAAAGAAAACTAAAAGTATTAGAAAAAACACAAATAAGCAGAGTATGCTTTAGTCAGCAGGATACATACACAACATACAATTCCAAAAAAAAGTGGAATCGGGTCAAATTAAACAAGGAACAAACAGATAATAAATTTAAAAAATCAAAAATTAAAAACAGAAAATCAAGTTTTTTATTTTACTATCTGTTTGTTCCTTGTTTTATTTGACCCGGTTCCATTTTTTGGAATTGAATGTTACGTATGTATCTTGTTGACTAAAGCATACTCTATGATCTTTGAAAGAACTGTGCAATTGAGTACGTCCAAGAAACTGAATCCAGTCAAAGCATACTCTGCTTTTTTATATTTTTCTGTTATTTTTAGTTTTCATTGGCAGTAATTTATTTCGCAATGGAGTATGTCCAAGCAACTAAATCCAGTCAAGGCTTATCAAGCCTAAAACAATATTAGCACATACATAATTGTATTTGTAGTAACTGCGATACTTCTAAACATGCACATGTCGACATCTGAGCGAAAGTGACGCGTGTTGACGCCACGAGGTGGCGTGTCTGTTTTGCTCATTTTCGAGTGACATATCGCGGTATATATACAGGATGTATCAGTACAGCAGTTACAAACTCTCAGAAGAGATGGAGTACACCCAGATGATGGGAAATATCATAACAATGCATGGTCGGAAACACTTTCCTGGCGCGGCAGTGACGACACAAAACACAAAAAGAAAGAACACGAACAAGAGGAGAAAACATGTTTATTATTCTTAACACAACAAAAAAATATCAAAACATAAAGATACATCGACCGTAACCACCCGCCAAAGACTTTGATGTTGGTTTCCAGATCCCAATAGCATTCTTCAATGCTAAAAATATTGTTTTTTTTTTTTTTTTTTTTTTTTTAATGTCAGTTAGTTCTCGACATTTTGGGAAAATACTGTTTTAAAATTCGACGTTCAGAGACCCATTACTTCCTTAATAACGCGTTTAGGTGAAAAGTGCAGAACAGGTTTTCATCATAGTTTTTTCGTTAGAAACACGCTTGCGGAGTTTGTCCCCATACTTAAGAGTGCGTGGTAGATAAATAAACGCTGAAATCATCACTTAAGCTCTACGCTTTCTTCGAAGCCAATAAGGATAAAATAGTCAATGACAATCCTCGATAATGGAATTTGCCAACTTTATGAGTAAATATTTATCCAGAATTACTAATTGGTTACGCGTGGTCTCTTGCGCCACAGTTTAATGCACGAGGTTCCGACGTCAGATATCGTGCCTCAAAAGTTTGCAACCCTTTTTTTTATTTGAAACAATTTTGTTTAAAACGTTGGGTAAAACTATTGTCTAGGATTGTCATTGTTTGGTTTTCGCAAATTGGCTTCAAGAAACCTACAGTTATATATGAATGCTTTTAGCGTTGAATTACGTACCACGCCCTCTTAAGGTAGCTGCCTGCACAGGCCGCCAAGCACAGCGCTGAGCCTCGGCCGATATACGTTTATCTAAACTGCTGAATGTGCGTGAGTGATGCCTACTTTGAAACAACATACAAAGAACGTGTTACACGTGTGTACCCATTTAAATTCAGTCCCATAAAATATGTTTGCCAACTTTGTGCGCTGGTATTCTGCAAGTGTGTGCAGTTTTCTGGGGATCAATTGTGGTACACAATTGGTGTACCTTCAATCCTGTCGGAAGAGACTGTTATATGACTATGTCATTATTTTAATAAAACATTTCAAACATTATTAGAAAATACCTGTAATCTGTGACTAGTACACGTTTAAGGGTTCGCTTTACTTCTATCAAAAACTGTACACTACCATAAAAAAAGATTTTTTTGTGGTTTATATACCACATCCTTTTGACGTCACAACTACAATATCTGTGCGATAAGTAGAGGAGTCATGTTAAGGTAAATCAACCTACACATGCACATCTTAACACGGTACGTACGTAAAAAACAACACACACACACTGAGCCACATATATCGATATTTAAAGGAAATACTACCATGAGAAATAAGTGTAGTTCAGTAACTGCAGAGGTGATCAAATCGGGACGGCGGTTAGTCAGGTACTGTTGCCTGTACCATATACCGGACTGTTACACATATATAGTGATACCAACATAACTAACGTTGTGATGATGCTATTTATTCTTTATGTAACTGTAAACATAGTTCTCACTGTACAGCACTTTGTTCCTCTTACATAACATACAAAACATATAGTTCATTACGGAATATACTGTTCTTTCATAGTAACATCTTGGACAATATTTGAAGTGTCCTGACATTTAAACAGTAACAGTAACAAACTGACTAGTAACAAAACAATTTATCGTATTATTTTATCTTACTGCACTTCTGATTAGGAACGAACCAAATAGCGCCTGTGACCAAGCGTGATAGTTGTCCCTGTTTTGACATAGTTAAAGGTTCCTTCAACAATACCACCATCGCCCTCTTTGTCTCCATGATACAACTGCTTGCATGGGCGTAGCGTGACTCTACATTGGGGGGGGGGGAAATGCACATTACCTAGTATTCTTAGTAAAACCACAAATAAAAAGTGTAAATTTACAAGAACTTGCTGAATACGTATAACTACGGTAATAATTCAATACAAATATTGGCTAGAAATTTAATTAACCTCCTGTTTAAATATAATATAAAAAAATAATTATTTTACAGGCACTATCATTTTATAAAACAATTTTTTTAGGAGGGGGGGGGGCACGTGCCTCCCAGTGACGCCTCGAGCCTATGGCTGCTTAAGAGAAAATACCAGCTTACGATGCTAAGGATCCTGGTTTCGGATACTAAGCAAGCCATAAATTCGTGTGCTGTTTTCGTTGAATTATAGGGCTTCGTTCAGCAAACACGTCATCATACAACCAGTTTACATGTTTTACATGTAAAACACTTTATAATAAAACGACGGCAAGTCCTGATAATACAGGTAATCAATTTGTGCCCATATGTTTTACTGCTGGAAGTAAACGAGTTGATATTTTGAAAGCCTAATTAGCAGGTTTGATTTACAACATATATTTCTCTCACATTTAACAGAATCAAAATAAGAACAACTCGTCTGCATACAAAAAAAATTCTCCTGAAAGATTGCTAAATCTTTCTCACATGAATTATTTTATTTATACATTTGAGTCACTTATCATTTAAAAGAGACTCGGCATATTTGCTTGAAACTTTAAGCCCATTGTAGCAATAAGTACTTTTATCGTGCCCAGTACTGTGCGAAACTCGTTATTCAGATTCGTTGACTATATTGTCCCCGCAAATATGGACGTGATATATCGTCTTTATTTATTATGAAGAAAATTGCACAGTTAAAATTATAATCGATGCTACGAACAAACTGGATTTGCATTATATTGTCCACAGCAAAATGACGAAATAATTGTTGGATATACTTCTCTCATTTAGACATAACATAAACGAACAAATGAAGACTTGCTTGGATAGCAATGAAATGAGAGAATTCATAAACTCATGTACAGATTGATTTATTTAAATAAACTATCTTATCACGATACATTAATTATCATTAGAAATAGTTCAGTAATGCGTGAAGTAAGAGAAGACAAAAAATGTATTGCGGATATATGGGATACAAGGGACATTATCGTCGAGTAGCTCTGAAACAAGACAGTTATATTCTAGACAAGTAATGTTACAGCGGGAACATTTTAATTACCTACTTAAGGGTACCGCCTGCCTTGAGCGGATTTTCTGATTAGAGACTCACAAACGACAGAGCTATAAGGGCGACTTTAAAGAACCCACTAAATACTACATCGTCTCAACGAGCCAAGCGCTGAACTATTGTGCAATATTCCCTCTGATCCATTTTATTATGGTACTTTAAGCGTTGAATTTGTGAAAAGTCAGTAACAGATTTCAGTGCACGTATATACATGAGGTTCTCACACAATCGGTTAGTATATTTTGAAGTACGGCAGTCTGAAAAGGCCGTTTTGCTATGTTTTAATGAACATAGTGTCTTTGTAAGGGTTTATTTTCGTGCATTGACACAACAATGGGAGCATGTGATAATATTTCGTAAAGAAACGTATTTTCAAGTACATAATAACGCGTTTAAAGCGCGTGGTAGGATTTATCTTTGTTTCTTTCCAGAGCACTTCTCATCACGACTGCTTTTATTCGCACAGGAACACTTGCTGCTGTTTTAGGACGCAGTAGTTTCAACTTAATGTGCTCGGAGGGAAAAAATAATATTGTTGTAATATACCGTTGCAGGAACCGTATAGAAACCACATAAAATAGGGACCACAATCAGGTTTGGTTGCCAGAAAGTTGTTTTTGTAACAAACATTACTGTAAAAATTAATATAATAATGTTTTGTTGCTAATTGTTTGCTGCATGAGGAATCCCAGTATTGTAGAGTTCTTGGCTCTTGTGTACCTTGTGTTGCCTATCTGTTAGGCTCCACATTTTTTACATAATTTCCAGTTTCTCGTATTGACCACACCAAACAAGAAACGTGTGTGTAAAAATTTAAGTGAAAAATACGATAAATTTGTGAAAGATGCTGTTAGGCGTAAAGTGCACGAGTTTATTCTTCAGAAATGAGCTCCCGAACATTGACAAAGTGCTGTACGTAGTAAACAGTGATCCTGATCTGCCAAATTTTAAGCGTTCGACATTTCACAAATTTTTAAAGCATTTAAATTTCGAGTTTGTGAAACGCCGCAGAAATTCATTTTTAGTTGATAGAGAAGATATTTCTTTGTGGCGCCGTGAGTACCTTTGTTCGATTAAAAAGTATAGGGCCGAAGGACGGCGAGTGTATTATTTAGATGAAACGTGGGTAAACGAAGGACACTCAGTTTCAAAAGTCTGGGTTGACAAAACAGTGACTTCCAAAAGAAAAGCTTTCTTGGACGGTCTATCGACTAGACTGGAAAATCCTTCGGGAAAGGGTAAAAGATTAACAATATTACATATAGGAAGTGATGCCGGGTTTGTTGATGGTGGACTTCTGTCGTTTGTCTCAAAAACCACGAAGGATTATCACGAAGAAATGACAAGTGAAGTGTTTGTTAAGTGGTTTGAGAAAATGTTCCCTTTGTTAGACGAAAACGCAGTTATTGTCATGGATAATGCGTCATACCATAGTACGAAGTTAGAAAAAATTCCTTCGAAAAGTAGTAGGAAAAGTGACATTACAAACTGGTTAAGTGAAAAAAATATCGAATTTGACAGTGACATGATAAAAGCACAGTTGATGGTGAAGGTAAATCAGTGTAAACATTTGTACAAGTACATTATTGACGAGATGGCAATGACGTCAGGGCGCGTTGTTTGTCGATTACCTCCTTATCACTGTGAGTTAAATCCTATTGAATTAGTGTGGAGTCAGGTAAAAGGATATATCGCTAGATGGAACAGTAATTTTAAAATGGCCGAGATAAAGGACTTATTACCTGCCGCTATCAGTGCTGTAACCGCAGAGAAGTGGCGAGAATGTATCACCCATGTGCAGGATCTTGAAAAGAAAATGTTTGCCTTAGACAACATTCAAGATGACCTTCAGAACCGGTTCATAATAAATCTGGAAGCCAGTTCATCAGATAGCGATTTGGACGGTGCTGAGCCATTTTCTGATGTTGACGTTTAGGTGAGTGTCTTAGTAATTTATTTGATTACATAAAGAATAATTGTGTACCTTGTCGAAATATTTAACATAATGTGGAATGTGTTGAGTTTCCAGGTGTAAAAAACGTTCAGCGTAAATTAATTATTTTTGACAATTATTTTTTTAAGGTAAATAACTTGTACAAATATTACAGAACGTAAATATATTATGGTACAACAGGGTGACAAGGGAATTGTTGTTCTAGAGAAGGTTTCTGTCCGCGTGTACCGTTCCCGTGGGAAAATGTTAGCCGAGATGTCTGACCACACTTCGTAGAGGGGTGACATTGACGGCTGGATAACACGTGGAGGCGGCGCGGTGCTGCAGCTTGTCACACGCGCAGCCAATGATGTTCAAGCGCGCGAACACGCGGAGTGATACAAGCTGCAACCTTCGAATGGATAGAGTATAGCCAGGTGACATATGTTGTCAACACAACTTCGTATGCTATACAGCTGTACCCTATATTTGCTGTAAGGAAGACAGAGTATTTTGGCCGAAGCGTCTCGCTGATCGTGTGTGCGAGAGAGACGGGCGAAGTTGAAGTAACGGGTCCGACAGAGGGGAGGTCAGTTGGCCACTCAAAACATTCCGTCAACAGGTGCCAGGTCTTTAAGGAAACATCAGCTAGAGCTGTTTTACTGCTGCGCTCACTCACACACACACACACACGCGCGCAGAAAACTGTTTGCTCATTCTCTCTTGCTCTTTCTTTTCTTGCTTCTGGGCAGATTGCTGCGGGGACTACAGCTGTGCTAGGAATAAGATCACCAGGTTACTCGCCGACGAAGAAAGAGAGATGAACTTGTGTCCAACACTAACGCAAAGCTGCACGCACAAGCAAAGCATGTGCGCGAGATGTCATAATTTTCGGAGGGATTTTACTGGGGTGTTTTCAACTTTGAGCTTAAATAGAATACCTAACAGTAATTAATCAACATCTAGCCTTCGTAAACGCTGGCAGTATGAGAAATGTCTTTCATTGTTGTTATTGTTTACTGGAAAAGTTTAAATGGAATTAATTCAAATTTAATAAATATACAAACATACTAATCCCTCTTCCTTTAAAAACGGTCGATGCAGTAAAACGTAATTTAGGTTGTTTTAAATAAAAAAAAGTAATTTTTATAACACTATCCTGAAAACTGTTTCTCTCGACCGCAGGAAACTATCTGCGATAGTTCCAATAATAACCACCTCGAATAATGTAAGTTATAGTACCTGCAAAATTATTGAAAAGAAGTTTTGATTGAAATCGTGGGCATACGCCGTTACTGTAACAGATTATTGGAACATTTATAAAAAATAATCAGGTTCTCTTCCAGTTTTCGGATTGAAACTTGCATAATGGGTTTATACCAAGCACTGATAAATTGTTTGAATGATTCGAGAAATAACATTGAATGGTTTCGAGTGAAATCGTGAAGGATGGAGTACGTCCATTATTTTACTCAAAACATTAAACCCAATCGCAAATACATATATATATATATATATATATATATATATATATATATATATATATATATATATGCTATAACACTATCTTAAAATTTTATTCCGAACTTAAAAGTAGTTGACTTGGTAAAACACAGCCCGGTCATTCAATATATCCTTCAAAATTTAAATAAAACTGTTATAAGGAAGATCAGAGTTACTGATGCGCCGTCAGAAAGAAAATCTTGTTTCACTCTAAAAAATAGTTTGTAAATATGCCACACGTGCATACAGGAGCGCAAAGAAAGTGGGTTTGGTAGAATTGTTTATCAAACACACATGGTAGCACTCCTAAACCTTTTTATAAAACAGTCAAATGTATACTGAAGTTACCAGACTTGTATTGTAACAACTGTAAAATTTGCATATATTTTCAAGTCGGAAGTATGGTAACTGTCTCATACTGCGTTTAGGTTAATTGCTTCCTAAACTTTTAAGGAAGTTTTTTACAGTGTAAGCCAAGCAAACACTTCTTGTTTAGTAGTAGCCTATATGCAGCAAACTTGCGATGTTATTATGTTCCATGCGATCCAATCTATATACATATAACACAGAGAGAGTAATACATAACTCCAGAAAGGCACAAGGCGAATTGGAAAATCTTCCAAACAACAGTAACGCTTAATGAACTTAACGAACCAGGTAAGGTACTGTACGCGAGACTTGTATCTTGCCATTTACTATGTAACGCCTCACTTTTCACCGGCGGATAATACAGGGGGTTAATTGTATGTAGTGTAATTTACAACCAATTATTTGGCAAATTGTTTCTGAAGAATTTTTGGGGAAAAGTGCCCGAGGTCAGGGTATCAGACCTCGAGGAAAGACTTTTCGTAAGATGGTATGAAACTAAGCCCTACGATGAAGAGGCGACGGAAAGTGAAGAGCGGGGTGAACGTGAGACAGAAAATCGCTGTGTAACGCCAACGTCCGCCACGTTTCCCAAGTGAGAAAAATCGGAGTCCGACCCTACCGGTAATCGAACCCAGACAGCCTTAGTGGAAGGAGAGGGCTGCAGCCACTGCGCCCACCGGGACCCCGCACAAACAGGTGGAGTTGTTTATCTTCCAAAAGCATATTTATTTTAACTACGCAAAACAAGTATACATCTCCATTTTTACTAACCAGTTAAATTCTACTGTACTAGTGTGTTCCAATATATAATTAACTCTGGGCACATCGGGATTCAATAAGTAGGGACCCTTGTTTTTTTCGCGAAAAGAATTTTGCCCCAATTTGTTTCGTCGACTTACGTGCACATCCGCAGTTCTGCTTCGTGATCAGCGATTGGATATTTTAACTGTCACGAGCGTTGGTATTCTACCAGCAAATCACAGGCGTGTGGTGTTGCAGGAACGTTATTGTAATTGGCTCAGTCAAATGATAGGCATAGACACACTGTCAATAACCATGAAGCACCATTACAGGTGTGCACGTAAGTCACAGAAACAAACAGGGGCAAAAATCTTTTCGCGAAAAACAGGCCTCCCTATAAATAAGTAATTAATTTTACACGTTGCGTGGTAACGTAGTTACAAAGTAAAGAAATATTTTAGACATACGCCATTGTAGCAAAAGGTGCGTAACAGAAAACAAGAGAAGACACACAAACAAACAAAGGTAAACATATACAATTCCACAAGAAATTCAGTCTAACGAAATTACTTTTGTGGAATAATCTGAGTTATTTCTTTAGTTTTTCCTTGGTTTGTTTTTTTGTGCTTTGGTGCTCGTTTGTGTTATTTTCTTGTAAAGCATTGACCGAATTTCTTGTGGAATTGTATACGTTGACCTTTGTTTGCCATTTTTAAACAAAGTCTGTTTGTTTGTGTGTATTCTCTGGTTTTCTGTGACACACCATTTGCCGCAATGGCGTATGTCCACAATACTTCTTAAGTTTTTAGCTTGGTAACGTGGTGAAAAATTATACTTGGTAAATATCTACTACTAAAAACACATTGGCAATTAGAGTTACAACAATACTTTGTAAAACAAATGCAAAAGCTTTAAATTTATATCAAACTAGTATAAAAGTGAGTTTAATTTACTCATACATCCATGTCTCGTCTGGGTTCTGAACCAGGAACCCTAGAGTAGGAAAAATGCGTTCGCAGAGACATCGTTTACGAACGCCATACGAGTGAAATACCGTATTGTGAAATCATATTAAAGGATGAAAAACTTCTGGCCTGTTCCGTAAACTGCATTTATGTGCTTTCCCGAGCAACATTTGAATTAAAAATATTAAAAGTCTATCAACATACAGTTATAGACCCCATAATGCTGTGTTTCCTATTACACTGACCAAGTAATCTCTGATATGCATCCTCACAGTTAATGCCATATTTTTTTGTAATAACATGATAACTTGTACGTAATAACTGCTTTACGAGGCATTTGACCCAAACGTCGGTTAAAAAGTTTCTTTATTACGTCGAGTAGGGATTTAAATCGTGTGAGTGAAGCTTAAAAAAACTACACTTCGAAATGTAAGGTGATTTGAGAGCGTGTGCTCTTTCTTCCAAGAACATCCACTTCGTCATAAATATTTTTTATAGCGTAAGGTCGAGGTCCATTTAGTGGTAGAGTGTTTGAAGAGACAGGCCTAGAACGTAAAAACAAAACTTGACTGTTAAGGAAAAGTGACACAACTAGAAATATGATATACGTTTTTAGGACTATTCATCGAGGCATACGCAATTTCAATAAGCAGACTTTCATATTGATTTCAGACTGTCCAACCATCTTACAGAACTGTACATCACTTGAAAGACGCCTTCATGACTCTGCTTTCTACAAAGTTTTACCTATAAGGTTTTCAAGGCAAACTCAGCACTTCCTGAGGTCATCTCAGCAAGAGTTTTAGCCTGAATAACATACTATAGTATACACTCAGAAGTTAACTCTTGAGAGTGGTTACAAATATATAGCTATGTATTGGTCACGTGACAATGCCCTTGGGAACAAAAGGTGGGATGTAATAAATGAGCTGAAAGAGCAAATAAATCAGGGATATGAGAGCTCTTATATCTGTGTATCCTGTGAGAGAACTGCGTGGCAAGATTGTAACCTCGAAATTCACTGAGTCCGAGTGAGTGACAGAATGATCAAAGCTTAATATCGAGGTCTTTAGCGCTGGTGAGGGGTGACATGAGGTGAGTATGCAGCAGCGCTGGAATGAAGTGGCGGGGGAAACGGGAGATCCCCGAGAAAACCCGCCGACCAGCGGCATCGTCTGGCACGATTCCCACATGCGAAAATCCGAGGACTGACCCCGCCGGGAATCGAACCCGAATCGCCTTGGTGGGAGGCGAATAGTCTGACCATTCGTTCACTCACTGTTAAAAATATTTTTAATTTCTAAATAGCTTTCTTTAAAACTAGTTACGAGTGACCAAAGGGGAAGGGGGGTTATAATCCATATCTCCCCTCCCCTTGGCGACGCCCGTAGCTATGGTCGAAATAAAGAAATTTGGAGAAATATAGTCTCCCGAATTTCGTAGCCCTTAATTTCACGATGCACTGAAAGTGCGTCGTGTTTCAGTTGCTGAAGCATGAACAAGGGGCACTTGTCGCTGGAAATCCCAAGTATTATTACATCCTCGGACTGGTATTCATAGTCACATTTGCGATGCAGATACGCGCAATATTCTACACGTTGGTAGGAAATGATATTCTTAAACAATTTGCTTGTTGTTTCCCGTCGCAAGCTCTCTCAAAGTTGCGAAAGGCGAAGGACCTATCATATTCGACTCGTAACTGCAAACTGCTCTCAAAGGCATAAAGACAATATGGCAGATAGTCGATACATAACATTGTTTTTTTTTTGCCTTGAAAAAATAAGTTAATTAAAAATATAATAACATATTGTAAAATTTGTTTTAAATTAAAAAAAAAACATTGAAATTGATTACTTTCCGATGTTTTGTATGAAGCCCGTGTTTCAGTTTTAACATCGATAAGCATTCCTGGAGAAATATTTCATGAATATCCACCATTTTGTCTGCCTCGTCGGACTTGCAAACGCTGCGTATTAGTGAGAAACGAAGAATTCGTCAATGAGTGCGTGAATGTCCCGATAGTTATTTGAGAGAGCGTGGACTCTTATCCATATCTTACTCGCGGATTGTTTGCGGGCTTGTAGTGAGAACGTTTCTGAACACCAGCCACAGTGCAACCAATAGGAGTACGCCATTCGATTGCAGAAAACATCTCGTCCCGCTTAAACTCAGATAAACGCCCTCGAAACCTCGAGTAAAACTTCCCGCGGGAGAGCCACTCACTTTGGTCGTCGTGACCTTGAAGAAGCGATAGTTGCACACGAGATCAGATCAGGAGTAAATTTGAGAGTCGGGGCTCCTTTGATTGGCCAATTCGCCGATGAGCCAGGCTCACGTCTCATGGTTTACGCTAGACCCCGGTGATTCGCCTAGAATTACTAGTTTCGCGCAGAACAGCAGTCATCCGTTCGAAATCCTAGGTTAGCTGCGGTGCGGTTCGTGTAGTAAGCTGAGCGGTGAAGCGCGGCTACTACTGTAGCTTCCAACGACCCCAGCGACGCTGCAGCTGGCGAATCTGCCTCCCTACAAGGCGATACGGGTTACGATTAGGTGAGGGGCCGACCCAAGTTTTCTCACGTGGCAAACGTGCCGGGAGATACCGTGGGTAGTTGTGTTTTCTCGGGGATCTCCCGTTTCCTCATCCCTCACTCCGGCGCTACCCCATTCTCACCTCGCATCGCCCCTAACCTCTTCGCTGGGGCCTCCCTACCTGCGCTTCAAATACGTTGCAGCAAGTTGCGATTTTATAAGTTATGCATGGTGTCCCGTAAACAGGCCCCAATAATTACAGAGGGTGTAGTGTGCATCAAAACAAGACATATCGGTCCTACACACTTAGGTCGTTATATGCAGTCCTCATACACGATGTGGATACACTAAGAGAACGCGTGTACCATGCCTGAGACGCAATCCGACAAAGAATGCGTGAGCCCATGCGACGTAGGTTGGACGGCTGCATTGCAACGTATGACGGTCACATCGAGCACTTGTTGTGACAAGTAGTTCAAGGACATAGTGTTCATGTACAGTAGGTGCAGTACTACATAACTCGGTACATATTACTTTTACCACCTATGTGTAGGGTTACCAGACGTCCTCTTTTATCCGGGCATGTCCTCTTTTCAACGCCTCGTAAACTGTCCGGCCGGGTTTTACAAAAATGGGCCAAATGTCCCCTTTTTCAAGAACAGACAGCCACAAAGTATTTATGGTCTCTGTGTCACGAAATGTTTAGGAACAGTGCCGACAGGCCTCGCGCTTATGTGAAACTTCTTTGCTTTGGAATTTATTACGTTGTTCGTTTGTTATACATGTGTTTACAGACAGTGCAATTGTCAGCCTGTGTTGACTACTATTTCATTCTGTGTTTTATTTTGTAGTCCTAACATACTTGGAGTTTATTTCTAGAAATTATGTTTGCTTTTTAAAATTCACTCTACTAAACTACAAGATAATAGAGTAACTAATTTATACATTTACATAAAAAAATTTTTATGGTGTACTCCGAGTGTTTTTTTTTTAACTGTCCACTTTTTTAATGCGTTGAACAAGTATGTGTCTTCTTTTTGGGTTACACTGCTGTGGCAAGCCTACCTATGTGTATAGGACCTATATGTCTTATTTTGACGCATACTACACCCTCTGTAATTATTGCAACCTTTCTACGGGACATCCATATGTATATATTAAAACTATATAACGCTGAATGTATTTTTATATGTACGAAAAGAACGCTTACTTCAAATTATGTCGCTATTAAGTTGTTAAATTCGGAATGTTCATAGCAAGCATTATTTTAAGCCCCTCAAAATGGCAAAAAAAAAAAAAGGCTTTTCTAGACTGTCATATCTGGAAAACTAACAACCGGATTCGATAAACACGACAATAGAAACGAGCGTTAGAGTTTGAACTACGCTGCCCACAAACAAAATAATTCTGTCACCGCTTGAAGTTCAACAGGATAAAGAATAATCATAAAGCACTGCACACCAGCTGAGTGGCTTGCACGGAGAGGCGAAACATGGACGTTGCTAAGGGAGGGACTAGGAGTGGCTTAGCCACCCCTAGAAAATTACTAGCCATCTCTAAAATATATCTGACCCTACTATTTATGTAAGGCGCTCTGAAGATTTCGCAGGGAGAAAGGGGTTTAAGCCTTTCCTATAATACGATGTTCGTCACGCCCAATGCCTGGGAACACAGTCTTTGTCTGCACTCTAAATCTGAATTAGTGAATATTCACTGATTCACGCCGATGGATGGAGAAGTTTCAACAAATTGAATTAGAGAGAAACCGCTGTGAAATTGGTGACTGTACACTGATTCCAATAAAGAGTGCCAACATTCCACGAGTTCATTAGTGAATGTCTACAGATTTCAAAGTAATTTTTCACTAATTCAATGAGTGAAAACTGTTCATTGAAAACAACTGAATTAAAAAACGTTGAATATTCACTTATTCACTTGTGAAATATTGGCACTCTTAAAGGATATCAGTGAATATTTACTAATTAAACAGTGACTATTTTCACTGATTATAAAATTCTTGAAACTGTTCCATTCATCAGCGTGAATCAGTGAATATTCACTACTTCGGATTTAGAGTGTACGAAATATCAAGCGCTATTATATAGACGTCACTTTTACTTTATTCCTACCGTATGTAATAAAAGAGATAAAAAGTAGTGAACGTGGCTAGAAAAATGGTATTTTTAGGGTTTCCATTCTCAGTTTCCTGAAGGTAAAGGAGAAGAGCGCATAATTGATTCTGTAGTTCAATCTGGACTTTCGACACGTTCAATAATGTAAATAGTTGCAAATCTAAGTAGCATGAGAGTTGGAATATAACGAGCGCGACAAGGGCCTGAAAGAGCGCGTGCTATAAGGTCGTCTATTGCTCACACACCACACGTATCATCGCCTCTCAGCGCTAGGCTCTCAACTGGCGTCTGTCTTCCCCTTGAGTACCAAACTATCTTCACGAACTTCTCGACACTAGTGTTGGCTATTATACCTCATCATGCGGTCTCTCGTAGCAGTCCAGCCGCTGTCTGTTTTCGCATGAATCTGTTATTGTTTTTCTTTAGTTACTTCTCTAATTTAACCTGGTTACACCGTTTCCAGGCTCACATTCTAGTACTGCTCCATACTCACACCATTTCAGCCTCATAGAGTTTAATGTTAATCACTGAAGAAAATGTTACCACACCGATGAGGTGGTACGAGCGACGTCGGTCGGCACATGTATTGTGATATCGCCTCTATGCTCAAAGTCGTAAATGTGCGCGCAATGTTCTCGCCGTGGCATTTTGACTGTAGGACTTTAAGGCGCCCGCCTGCTTGCCTTGTAACTAGCTTTGCAGCGCCCAGCAGAACGCTTTATCTAAGAAACTACTAAACGTGTTTCTAAGTGTGGATTTATGAAACGAACAAACACTTCAAACGACCTCGGAATAGTAGTTTTAAAACATCACGTCAATTAGATACACCATTTCAGAGAACCTCAAAATGGCTAAAAATAGCTTTTCCAATCTATTATATCTAAACAACTACTCTGAAGGTATTCTTGTGAAACTACAATAGAGAGGCATATTGGACTTTACTTTAAAATTTTCCACCAATAAAGACATTGGGTCAGCACTGAAAGTGTCAGTCAGGCGAGTGTCCTACGATACCACAGCACGCTGTTTCAGTGTCTTGCGGTAGAGGCGATACCGCGCCAGATGAGCCGGTCAACATCGCCCTTGGCGCCGTGCCTCACTCACACAAACACACGGCCGGTAGGCGGACACCTTAAGGCCATGATCTTTCATTTATTTTAAAACATTGCAAATAACTCGAATCTTTTCTAACCAAATGCTTAGAAAAGATTTTTAGAGTGTATGTAGTCATACGATACACAATTTTGCCACAGCGTTTTTTTTATATAATGTACCGTTTGCTAGCAAAAAATTATTATGCTTCAGTTTGGCTTATTTTGACAACAAAAGAAGTGATATTTCAGGGGCACCCGTTTGGTGTATTTAACAGAAAAATTCAGATACAAACGATGATATATAAGTGTCACAAATGTAAGCATGAATTTTCGATATATATATTAATTTGCGTTTAAAAATATATTCGGAACCACTGCAAAACTAAAGAGCGAGGCCTTAAACGGCAATCGTTTGATTTTATTGAATCCGCCATTGTAGATAAGTCCAGTGTAGTTGTAGACCTCAATTTCGAACGAACCCGGTATATGAATACTGAGAAACAACCGTCTGAGAGAGCCGGTTTTAGCCAGATATGAGGGCTTTACAATAATGCTTCCAACGTGCGTAAATTCAAACGATGTTATTGACGTTTATGTATATACAACACGTTGTCTAAAGAAGTCTTCCCTGGTATAAAATATCCACTTTTGACACGTGGGAACAACGTAGTGATAACAGTCAAGAGTACTACGCTCGATGAGAAGCATGGCGCCTCTATTTACAGCGTGTCAAACTGACGTGCAAGGTTTTCCTTGTAGTCTTTTTTCTATGGAACTTTAAATGGTGGGCCTAAAGCTTTATTTTAGGATAGTATGAAGTAAAGCCAACGCACGCCTCTCATTTTGCACTTCACGAATTCAGGTACAGCATTAAAAATAACAGTTTTCAGCCGTTTTGAGAGGCTCGAAAATTATGTTTCTAACAGGCGTGCTGAATTTTTAAAAATATACAAGCACTGTATCAAGTATATATGCTCGTTTCATAGAAAAAGTAACATTTATGATACATTTTATTTATCGATTTTCTCTACAACTTCTTTATATATATGACAATATTGAGGCGTAGAAGATATTTGTAATGGATTTCGGAGATCATATTAGCGTTGTATGTTCATCTTACATTGGACGTATAATAATTCTTGAAAGTTAATCTATAATTCTCTTGCAATGACTCTGCCTGACAAATTAATGAAAGAGGCCGTTATTATTTATTATTTATGTCAAGTAGTTTATCAAGAATATATCCTATGTCTTGTCAAAGAGAAGTTTTGATTATACAACTTGAATAAATGTTATTGCTTGCTATCTAACACTCCCCAGAAAAACATTAAGAGTTCAGTTCTTGCGAGAACTACCTGTGTTCTTCGTTTACTGGTATGTTTTCAATTGGCCTTCCTGAAGACTGATAAGCTATTCGCAGTTGGTTGTTTTGACAGATGTCGAGGAAAGAAGCTGGGCTGCTCGCGTGGGCAGAGCGGAAGCGCCAGTGGCTGCAGGCGGCGGTCTGGCGAGTCCTCCCACACACATGTTCACGCAATAACAGGGATGCTGTGGTCCAGCGCAAGGATGTCAGCGCATGGCGGCTCTAGAGAACTGGGCCCGAGGGTCGCCGGGTCAGGACATACTGCGGCGGCGGGCTGACAGGTTATCTCCGGCTGGCGAGCACCTCTATCTGTCTCTCTCTCTCGCCGCGGGGCGCGTGCCGTGTGGGCAGACAGACGCGGGGATCTTGATCTCGGCGGCCAGCTGGAGCGTGATTTAAGGGCCTCGCCCGCGGGCTGGCCTCCTAAACGCCACGCCGCGCTCGCAAATAACGCGCGCCCGTCGCCATCTTAATGTGACGAGGAGGGACATAAACTCTGCCCCGGCCCTCGAATACGGGCGCTGTTGCCACGTCCGACACGTTCGGCTAACGGGACCGGCAAAATAACTAAAGTCAATATAGTCGCCAATAAACTGTAGTATGTTTAGTCTTCTACTGGGGCCGTGGTTGGCGTAATGACTAGAATACTTACCTTCCACCAAGGTGATCCGGGTTCGATTCCAGGTGGGGTCGGTCACAAGACTTTAGCATGTGGGTCTTGTTGGTCGGCGGGTTTCCTCGGGATATCCCGTTTCTCTCGCTCCTTCATTCCTACGCTGCTCATCATGCTACCCCTGACCAGCCTAGGTGACCTAGATGTTAAGTACTGATCGAAATCTCCCGACCTCTTCAATTTATTCATCTTATAATTGTTGATGCAGTTTATGAGGTGTGACCAATTCCGCGTCAAATCATAGTCATTCTTTGTTAAAGCTATGCAGTTCTAACTACGTATGTCGTAGAGAAGAAAAAAATGAAAATCCACTTCATGTCTCGTCCTTCGAACAAGGTCACGTGGTGTATTAGAGAAGGCAGGGGTGAAGGTTGGACCGGCTGCTCGACTAGCGAGACACGCCTGTCGCCCGTCCGACCCGAAGAATGGATGAGGTGAGATGAGTATGGAGCAGCTATGAAATTCAAGGGCGAGGAGAAACCCCCCTCCCGCCAAGGGCAACGTCCGACACGTTTCCCACTTGCGAAAAATCCGGGACTGTATCCGTCGGGGAGTCGAACCCGCCGGGGATGAAACCCGGATCACCTAGGTGGGTGACGAGGGGCTTGGCTCCTCGACCATCGCGGTCCCTTGGAGAGAGAAACAGCGCTTGAAATAAACTATAACTAGAGATGATGGTTTATCGCGGGAAAATTTGACAGTTTGCTGGGTTTCAATGTACGTTCAGCTTACCAGAAGATTAATGCCTTTTGCATGTACGTGGAGCTGTTACCCTATTAAACTAAGCCAATGAAGGTTCCCAGTATTGTAATATTTGTAAATGTAATTGGTCTGAAGACAACTACGCTGTGTCAGACATTAATTTATAACCCAATCATTCATGCTGCAAGAAACTACAGCGTTTTCAAGGGTATGTTGGTACAAAACATTTTCGCGATATACCATCTTCTCTAACGACGGTATGTCACGGGAAATGTTTGTGCCAACATACCTTTTAAAATACTGTGTTTTCTTGCGACATGTATATCCGACACAACGTAGCTGTCTGCAGACCAATAATAGACGTCAATATTCCAATAACCGGATTATTTTTGGCTTAGTCAAATAGGGCAACAGCTCTACGTACAAACGAGAGTCATCAATCTTTTGATAAGCTGAACGTACGTTGAAACCCAGTAAATTGTTAAGTTTCCCCGCGATTAACCATCATCTCTAACAATAACCAGTATAAATACAAAACCTTCAGTTTTATACGCGTAACGTTGGAGTCTGGAGCAGAAAACAGTCAAATTTTCCAGCGATTTTCAGTACCACTAATTACGACGTACAGCTAGACCGAAGTTTGGTTGTCTTCCTTTATAATCCTGTTCTACGCCAATAAACTGTGTTTCAAACGGTAATTTCTAATATTACTAGAGGCACGAGAGTTATTTTTGAACGATTCTTGCAATGGGGGCAAGTTAAAAATTAAAGCGGTATTTTTGACTTACGCCATTGCGGCTGTTCACAGTTACTGTGTTATTTGTATTCGTTCGCTTTCCTCAACGTGTCTGTGTTTCTGCTGTGTCGACTACATTCAGCTATTTTTTCGTTCGTTTTGTTTTGTCTGTTTGTTTGTTGTAATTATTTTTTGTCTTTTGTTTCGAACTTACTGACGGAACCCCTTTTGTGATAAAATCCGAGTTGTTATTTACTTTTTTTTTTTTGCCTGGCTGTTCGTTTGTGTTGACTCATTTTCTTGTAACTCACTGCCTGAATGCCTTGTGGTATTGTTTATGTTTACCTTTGTTTGCAAATTGCAAACAAAGTCCTTTTGTCAGTTTGTTTGTGTTCTCTGGTTTTCTGTGAGACACCATTTGCTGCAATGGCGTACGTCCAAAAAATTTCTTTAGTTTGTAGAAGCACGAGTATTTCGTGAATTCATCTGGCAGCATCCTAAAACTTCTCAGTTGAGCATCCATTGCCTTTAACCGTACAAGCGGGTAGAGCGGGATATGCCAAGGATTTATTAAATATTGGCTTGCAGTCGTTAAAAGGTGTGTCAAAACAGCTACCGTCCAAAAATCCAGAGTTATTTTTTAGGTCCGCAAAAGCCAATCTTCATCAGCAGGTCACGAAAATACAGGGCCATAGCTTAAAGTCACGTTTGAGTCCCTGATAGGAACACGGTGCACGTAGTTAGCATGGATGTTTTCTGTAAAACCACCGTTTGCGCTTTTAGGCTTAATGTCCGAAAATAACTGTTATGGGAACAAAGCTTTATTCCTGGAAGGGTAAAAAACTATTATCTGCAGACGCCCCTTTTTTAACGTAAGTCCTATCGTTCGCATTAGAGAAAAACATAGTAATATTATCTAAAAAATAATTTTTTTTAGGACATTGCGATACCTTCATGAGAAAACCTCGTAACTCCATTTTTTTAGATTTTCGTTTTATTTTTACATTATACCCCGAAAAAAATTCCTTATCAACTGCGAAAAGCACGCATCTCCAGTTATGTTTTTCAAAATTTTAAAAGCAAAAATCCGAACTCTCGCAAATCCATTGTTGGATTGTAACAAGCGAAAAACTCTCTCTCCTGTAAAAAAACTGATTTTAGAGATACGAGGTTTTCGCATGTATCTCCAGATATGTTTTTTTTTTTTTAATATCAAAGCAAAAATTAGAGCTCACGAGGCTTTATTGTTGGATTGTAACCAGCAAAAGACTCCCTCTCCTGTTAAAAAATAGATTTTGGAGTTACGAGGTTTTCACATGAGGGTATCGATTGGCACCCAGTTTCCTAAAGGCAAAGGAGAAATATACGTCCTGGTGTCTGTAGTTCAATCCTTTGGTTTCTGATACGTGCAATAATAACATACTGTCACATATATAAGCAGCGTGCTATTGGACTACAAAGACCGTGGTCGACTGCAGGTTCTAAGGTCGACTTTTAACTCGCTCACCACTTACCTCATCGCCTCTATGGGCAAGACGCTTAACTGGCGACCGTATCCTTCTTGAGAACTTCCCTTAAGGCTCGGCATCAGTCGCCATATTAAATTATTTTATATTTCACTCTTATGAAATTCTGAGAGAGAAAAAGGTGAAATTCGTTACTATAACATCAATTATATTTACCTTGCGCTACAATAGAAGCATCGCAGTTGAACTTTTAACGTATATTTAAGCCGTAATTAGTCGCGCAATTTTTGTTATATTCTTAATTTGCTCGACTAATTTACGATTTAAATACACGTTGAAAATTCAAGTGCGGTGCTTTTATTATAGCGCAAGGTAAATAGGATTGATGTTATAGTAACGAATTCCCTATTTTTCTTCTCAGAATTTCATAAGAGCGAAAAATAAGATAATTCAATATGGCGACTGATGCCGAGCCTTAAGAGCGCTTTGCATGGAAAAATTTGTAGTTTTATTAATTTCTCACAAATAAAATATTTTTAGGTTACAAAGTTTTCGAACAAGTATACGTCAAAGTACTGATTTGACTATTATCGCTACCCGCCCAAAGTAAAAGCTATTCAAACGATGCGAATTTAATAATTTTAAGTCAAAGCAAATGTATCAAGCTACATAATAACACATTTGGGATTTCGCGTTAAAGATAGCTTGCAAAATTACTCGTACTCAAAGACATGCAAAAATTCAGGTATGTTCAAGAATTGTTTAGTACAAACAATTATTTACGTAAAATTATTAATGTGTTATTCTGTAAAGCTTAATACATTTACTTTCACTATAAATTATTTCGTTCGCACCGTTTGAGCGGTTTTTTATTTGAGGTAAATAACGAAAATAGTCAAATCGCTATTTTTACATGCCCTTGTACAAAAGCTATGGAACCAAAAAAAAAAAATATTAGGAGGAAACTGAGATTTAACATAACGAGTGAGAGTTGGACAGTGGTTGGCATAATAATATAGCATTATGCATTTTTCGGAGTAGGGCGCACTTAAACTATGTGTATTCCATATTGACTAGGCTGTGTAGCATAATAAAAAAAGCATAATTCGTAAATTTAGCCTAATAACTATGTCCTCGTAACAATTTAGTTCACTGTGTGTACCGATAGCAACAGGCTTAAATAAATCATCTTCCTGCCGCTAGTAAGAAATCAGCTGGAGTATTTTTTTTTCAAAGGTTAAAAATTACTTTATCCTTTGTAGCAGCATTAGTGTACGTCTGGCAACAATGTTCCGTTCGCTGTGCACGGGCGGGCAGTCTTTTATCTCCTCCTTCACATCATCGTCTCGGAACCCGAGACCTGGGTCGTTAATTTAAATTAAGTGCACACCTTCGCAGAGATATCGCTGCACGCCATCGCCTCGACGATAACTGCGATACTTCAGCGACAACACTGCAATTTAAATATTGATCGCGCATTTATCCCGTCGCGAGGAACACAATGAAAACCCGCACGATTCTATATACCGGGCGACTCTGAGGTCGTCGATAAAGTCAGCCTTACACGGTGACCCAAATCCATAACAGTTCTCATGCCCATTTCCTGTTAGCGTGTCTACTTCTGTGTGAGCTACGTTCCAACTGCTCTAATCTGCTCGCATAGCAGTTTTTATATCCAAAGTTTTTCCCAGAAACAAACGTATTAGAACTAGAACCGGTGATTTTTGGTGATAATAACTATGCAACACTGAATCATATGCGTCTCTGCTTCGTGGTTATTGGCAGAGTGTGTTTGTGCAGAGGCCTCGCTCATTTGACTGATACAATGAGAACAAGGTTACTGCGACAATACTCGCCTGTGATTTGCGGGTACACTAAAAGAAATCAGCATGCAGCATTCAACAGAACAGTTCTGTAATGACAATATAGGGTGGCAACAACCAAACTTTAGTACCAGTAACAGAATGTTCAGTAATACTTTACAATCCAAACTGTTATTATAACTATATAAAAACTGTTAAAAGTTATTTTGTTGTAGAAACCATATTTTCTGTAGCAGGAACAGTGTGTTCTGTACTAGTAACTGTACAGATGGTTTTAAATACAACCCTAATGTTATTGTTACGATAACAGAACATGATTTTGTAAACCCAACATTGTCGTTTAGTAACTGCAAAGGAATGTTTTGTTGACGATAACTTCTTTTCCTCAAGTTTACAGAAGTTGTATGGTACCTACAACAGTATCGTGGGCTGTTAGGGATACCCCCTAATTATGTTATAATTACATAGTTAGCCGTGTAGAGATAACAAATGAGTACGTTTGTTGCAACAGATCAATGTACTGTAAGAGGAAATATCTGGATCTGTTGAGATTACAGAACTAGCATTGTACAGTTAACAAACGAGTATAGTAATCACAAATAGTGCCGTGGACTGTTAAAAGCACCACCTGATATTGTTCAGATTACAGAACTAGTATTGTAGAGTTAACAGACAAGTATGGTCGCTACAACAGTGCAATGGATTGTTGGAGGTACCAACGGCTGCGACATTAGTGCTATCTGTTGTTAGCTCCAGGAACTTCTTGCTAGTAATGCTTGTACTATAAGCTTTAAAATATAGTTTTATGTTTTGCTGATTTTGTTAAATAATATGGTTGACACCCGGCTAGAATCTCCACAACGGCAGGGGGATCAAGTCTGGCATAGATGATAACCAATGAAACCTGTTATATTGTACGAAGTTAGCTGGGCCAGAGGTCTTTGTCTGATGTGTATATCGTGATGAGATGTGTAATTACCAACGAATATATAGTACCGATCGCCACAAAACTATACTTGTACAAATATATAATGTACAATAGCTATATTTTAAGCGAGAACACATAAACTGTTGTTATATTTGTCTCAAACAGGTTTTTGCAATGATCTGTTGAAAGAAGAAAAGCACACTGCCGCTCTGTAGAATGCATTAGAAGCGACTGTTGAGACTCTGTAAGGTAACATAACAGATTGTTAATATTACAATACTTCAATGCTGGGAGTACTGCACAGCACCGTAAATGCAACAGAACAGATTGTTAAAATTACAATTCTGCATTGCTGAGAGTACTAAAGAATTCTGTAAAAGCAACAGAACAGATTGATAAAACTACAATTGTGCATTGATGAGGTACTACACAACATGGTAAAAGCAACAGAACAGATTGCAAAATTGCCATTGCACATTGCTGGGAGTGCTAACAGACTATACTGAATTGCTGGGAATACTAAACAGCACAGTAAAGGCAACAGAACAGATTGTTAACAATATCAAACTACGTTTCTGGATTACTACACAGTACCGTCCAAGCAACAAAACATATAGTTAAATTTACCATACTGCGGTGTTAGGAGCAACAATTAGAGATTGTTAATTCTACGGAATAGCATTGCTGACAATACCAGCAACTCTGTAAAGGCAACAAATAACCAGTTTTGCTGGTATTACTATCTCCATTTACCATATGTATATAGTAACTGTAACTAATCAGATAACTGTCACTATGTTAACAATAACTGATGATTGGAGGAACCAAAATCTGGTTCTTACAACAATATATTTTTCTCAGTGTAGGACCCCGAGACGTTGAGAGTTAAAACCAGCCAATAACTGACCATGAAGCAAAGCTGCAGATGAGACATTGAAACAAATAATTGCATAATTATTTTCACAAAAAATTACTGACTCTAATTAGAACCAAAGACGTTATAATAAAATAACTAGACTGTTACGCTGCTCTTTTGTTACATGATCGAAATGAATGCTGGCATATTATTGCAGGCGAAGATAGGGAATTGTGTACTTTAGCGGCGGTGAGGGTAAGATTTTTTTATTATTATTTTTTTAACTTTGCTATAGGACATTGCAGGAATCAGCAATATGACGCTGTTCAATTTTGTTACACATTAAGATAGACAGTCAGCATTGGAACGTGATCTATTTTTCTATTAATATTTTTGCTTTATATCTACCCACAAACCAATCACAGCTGGTTTGTGTTGGTCACATGGCAATAAGATGTCAGGACTGATTCTGCTCAAAATTGCGTCGACATCATAATATAACGTGGGTGATTAATTTCGAAGCATTGCTAGATTACCATAATAACATCCTTTATTTAGTTTCTGCAGTCAATATATAGTATCACAAATTACGCTTATGTTTCTTATTCTTTTCCACTGAAACTGACTCCAAATTCATTAAAATACAGGTCAAGTGTTTCTTTTAGTTTCCTGTTACCCCGTTCGGTGTCGTGCGAATACGTGCAAGAAGCAACGAACCGTTTCTTTTATAAAAATTGGTAGAGCCCGGAAAATGTCGCGGATTCAACTACCTGTATGATAGAATCCATTCTCCTATGCATACACAAGCCCCGACTATTTGTCCACTAGCTGCTACTCGGTGGAACAGCGGACAATGCACGAATATACGGGACTCGAATATGCATAGGGCAATGGATTCTAGCATGCAGGTAATTGAATCGGCGAAATTTCTGGGCCCTAAAAATTGGTGCTGAATCTACATCTATTGCTGTACCCAACTTGATTATTTAGTACGGAAAAGCGGTTTTTAGTAATTTTGAGGTGCGCCGAAAACACGCTTGTTATGAACACTACTTCTAAGTCCTGCAACATAGCTAAAAAAACGGTGTTTACAGAGTAATGTACAATACCACTGCATGCCGTTCCAGTGTCTTGCGGTAGAGGCGATACCGCACCAGATGAGCCGGCGAACATTGCCCGTAGCGCCGTGCTTCACTCACAAAAACACACGGCGTCTTCAGGATTAGGAACAAAAAATTGTCAGTGTTTCTTATAAAGCATTATTCTTCAAGATGTCACGTATAATAGTTTTAAAGTCCTATTTTTGAAGTTCATCTACTGATAATTAGTTAATCGTAACACTGATTGTCCTATTAAGAGCCCTATACAGAAGTGGCTAGATGCCGTGTCTAAGAAACGGATGCTGGCAGGCGATAAGAACTAGACTGGGTTGTACGTCAACTACCGTGTCGCCTTTATGTCCGGGGCGTGAAAACGGCCTGCAGTGTTTTGTTCGTTGCCTTTTACAGCGGGGCTTAAAGCGGTGACACTATTATTTTATTTACGGAAAGTGTGAAGCTAAGTCCAGCGCGTGCTTCTCTATTTTCGTTTTATACTATTCCGGCTGGTATTTTTACGTGATAGCAGTCTGAAAACCCGTTTCTGGACATGTTGAGGTGCTCGAAACCTTGTACACTGAAAGAAATGTATTGTTAACGGTACAATACTTATGTTAAAACCGGGACAGCAATCCAGTTAGGTTACTATCTATATTGTTCCTGTAACAATCTGTTTTGTAGGAGGAGCAAAGTGCATCTTTCATTTAACAGAACATATTCTTAATTATATAGAACAGATTGTTACAGGAACATTCTAGATAGTAACTACAACCGAACTGGAATGCTGTCCCTATTTTAACAGAAGTATTGTACCGTCAACAATGCGTTTCTTTCAGTGTATACTTGGGATAATAGGGGTTACTTGAGACTTGCTGTAGGTATATTAATTTACAGATTTGGCAGCTACGATAACAATAAAAGCATGTAAACTTAAAATATTACTAACATATAACTTTAAATAACCGTAAAATTATTCATCCATGTCTGAAATATAAGCAACAAAAATTCTTGCGGAAATGTCCCAAGTTGCATCCTCTGTCCCAAGTATACCCGGTTGACGACATTTAAGCATGAAATCTAAAAAATAAAAATAGGAAGGCCTGGTTTTAAATGTGTTTCCTTTTCGTAATTAGAGATATCGAAAGCACGTTTAGTAGTATTCTTTATAAAAAAAACATGCGGCAACGCAGTTCATGCATGAGCTGTACAGGGGTACATAACTCAGCGTATAATAGTTAGGCAGAGTGGTATACGATATTGTCTCTGCCGTATTTGGTCTCGCAGACTCGTGGTGTTTGGAATTTTTGTAATGTGCAGCCCACTGTCGTCGTGAAGTGCTCCCAGTATTTTACTAACTACCTCTCGCGGTATTCAAGAGCAAGATGCCGTCCCTCTATTGAGGTCGAGGAGAACAGCAGGTTTGACATTCCCGTTAGAGGAGTAAGTGATTTACATATTTATATCCGAACATCCCATTAAGAAGAGGAGACTGGCATGCAGTCAGCAATACTGAAAGACACAATATTAACCAAGCAGTTTTTTATACTGAATATTTGCACGACCATCACGGAAAGTACAGAGCCATTAGCTACTGTTTTTCAAGGTATGTATGGACATAGCATCTTAATATTCTCTTTTGGTTGACACGTGTACTGACAGCAAAATTATTTATAGAAAAATCAAGAATGAGATTGCGAAGTGCAAAAAATGAACATGAATCCGTTGACTTTCGAATAAAATAAGGCGCTAGAAGTATTACCGCAACGCTTCAGCATTTTATTTTAAAGATTTGCTGTAAATAAAATCCGCGCCTTATGGTAGGCTTTCACTCAAAATATTAATTTCTGTGCAGATGTCTGAAAGAAAAATCTATCACACACAACTTTTTCAATATAGGTTTTTCAGGGATGCAGTATTCCTCAAATACAAAGTTTTATAATTTTGCTAAATCTGCAGCTCCTCGCCGCCAGAATACAAACAGCAACGTTCCAGAGCAGACGACAAGTACTAGTTTAACTTGCCGATAAGTTTCTGTTACATTTTACATCTCAGACAATTTTGCTCACGATATATATATATATATATATATATATATATATATATATATATATATATATATATATACACACACACACACACACACACACATTTCTGAACGAGAGTAAATATCATCAAAAAACTGTTGCACAATTTTGTTACACATATTTTTATTATGTAGTACATTTTTCTACACAAAGTTTAATATAGGTTAGTCTAATTAGTTCAGTAATGGAAATTTCCATAATTGCATTGAAACCATTGTGGAGTTTGCCTTGAAAAAATAAGTTAACATAGTATGCATTGTTTTTAACCAGAATGTGCAACAGTTTTTGATATTTCATCTCGCTTAAGATCAAAAAGTTACTATCTTCAAAACAGTAGAAATAATGAATCATTGCCTTAACCTTCACTGATTATATTTGGCACATCGTAAGCTCAGAAGTTAAAGTAATATGTTTGCTTCTGATGTGTATCCGTGTATGGCATATTTATTTAATTTTTTTTGTGAAGCGAAACGGGATAGTGAAATTACTATCTTATTTGTTGTACCGTCTACCTTTTTATGCTCGCTTATAAAACTACTTCAACACGCTGGCTTGCGAAACAACTAAACACGTGTTACACCGTTCAATCTCCAGTCAGGACTCTGCTAGGAGACGAGTTAAAGGACGTTCTTGCAAGTCATCCTTAGGTTAGCTGTCCGTCACGACAGCATAATCGTTTGACTGGATTTTTAACCAACGATATCTAGGTTAGTCCGACTACTTGGCTCAATGATTTAAATTTCTGGCCAGTGGGTTAAGGGCCTCTGGTTCGATTCCTGGCCAGAGAGATGCAATTGTGAGTGAAGTGAGTGAGGAGATTTTGATCAGCGCTCAGCATTGAGGTCTTTAGCGATGGTGAGGGGTCACGTGATGTGGTAATGGAGAGGCGCCGGAATGAATTGGAGCGGAAAATGGGAGATGCCCGAGAAAACCAGCGGACCAGCTATATCGTCCGGCACGGTTCTTACATGCGAAAATCCGGGGACTGGCCCCGCCGGCAATCGAACTGAGATCGCCTCGGAGGGAGATGCAATTCAATTTTACTAGCCGGGTTCATAACAGAACTCGGGTTGTGATTTATCCTTCACAACCATTCCTTGGAAAGCAATGACGAACCACAGCAGGCCTAATAACCCCACATGTCTTCTAGTGGGGGCTCGTGGGTTGTTGCCAGGCGGGGCTGCAGATTGTCGGAAATGTTAACTCTTGGTGAACACGCCGTAGACCATGAAAGACTTGCTGGCTACTAGATAATTTGTGACCACTCAGTAGTAAGGGGCACCTGCACATCAGCGTGTTAGTGGCTGTAGAGTCAACCAGCGCACAACCCTGTACAGCTCTTTGCAACTGCAGCCCTACCTGCCAACAACCCACGAGCCGACACTGTTGTCTTCCCCTCACCCCTGAGACCACCAACTTAACAAAAAAAGTAAACGGCATAAATAAAAATTCTAGGCAATATAATGGATACAATTGCAGCGGGAAATAATGTCATCTCAGGGTCTAATGCCCGACTGAGACGTTATAAGCATATGCAGCGAGAATAATGCAACATTTTCTGGACCAGTGCGAAGTGTAATACGAAAGGACAGTAGTTATGTTTTATTTTTATTTTGTGAGCAGCTGACAATCAGATAGCTACATGTGTAAGCACACAGCAAGAAACTGCACCACTCGGATTAGACGAACAAGCCTGATACGTGTCATCTCATGACCGCACACGTCCACCGACGCGACTCCGGTGTTCACAA
The DNA here is from genome assembly GCA_003012365.1 of Medauroidea extradentata. Lineage (NCBI taxonomy): Eukaryota > Metazoa > Arthropoda > Insecta > Phasmatodea > Phasmatidae > Medauroidea > Medauroidea extradentata. The sequence goes on along the minus strand of PNEQ01079676.1, from coordinate 33,986 downwards.
CCGTCATGTCGACTCGTCGGTTTTGGCGTCACTGTTGCCAACTGTACAAAAGTAAAAAAATATTTTTTAGACAATTGGAGTTTAGTGTTTCTGTATTAAACATGGAAACTACGGTATAATTTTTGAAAATAATCATTTGATGCCGTAGATGGCGTGACTAGAACACCTTCGAAATCGTCCTTGACTAGCACAGCAACTTAAAAAAAAAAAAAAAAACTCTCGTCAACCAGGCGGGATTTTAAATCCATTAGAATTGCATTCTTATTAGCAACTCCTACTAAAGTTGTATTTTTAATTATTTGGCAATCATTCAAAGCAACCAGATTTAGACAGAAAACAACTAAGTTGGCAACATTGCGAAGACGTTATGCCGAGACCACGGTCGTAGAAGAACAGGTCTGGACACTCGCCTATCTATCAACGTAATTTGCTTGACCCCCTTGTTGTTTGGCTGTAGTTCGTCAAGTTACCGAGAATGTCGTACTTTTTGGCGCTGTTTTCCGGGCGGTCGGACTCAAACGTCTTCCACTTTTTTCCATTGTTAAATTTATAAAGTAAATAATGATTGCCGGTGTCTTTTCTTAAATTTGTGAGCGAAGAATGTATTTCATAAATTGATAAAAAATACGTTTTGATAAATTGTTTACCCTAGCGGAAAGGAAGTGGGCGGAGTTTAGTCCGACCGCCGTAACATCAGCGCCAATAAAACACAATATTCTCGGTAACTTGGTGAACTACAGCCAAACAACAAGGGGGTAAAATATCCAGGCGAGTGTCCAGACCTGTTCTTCTACGACCGTGGCCGAGACTCGAGTGTACAGTGTAAAAAAACTTCCTAAACAGTACTGGAAATTGTTAACCCATACACAGTGCAGGTATACCTACCATGATTCAGCCACAGATGGAATACAGAAGTGAAATAGCCGGTGTGTCCGCGAACTCAGTCACACCCGCCAGTAAAATGGCTTCTCTTGTCAGCAACATGACGGAAACGCCTACCGCAAATCATCGTAAGACAACTGCCCTGCTAGCCGGCAGCTAAGCCAATAGGAAATCTGTCGTAACATGCACGAGTCAACAAACATGGGCAGCCAATGAACGGTGATATTCGCTCGTATCAAACGAGTCGACGAGACATTTCACGTCTGTATTACTATTTAGTCTGCGATTCAGCTTTTGAATACATACAGGTCTGTTAAGGCCATGATCCATAATTTATTTCAAAAAATTGCAAATATCTCGAATATTTTTTAACCAAATGCTTTTAAAAAATTCGAGACTGAGTACAGTCATACGATACACAATTTTGGCAGAGTGTTTTTTAAATAATTCACCGTTTGCCAACAAAAAATTATTTTGCTTAATTTTGCCTTAGTTTGACCACAAAATATGTGATATTTCAGGGGCAAAGATCTAAACATCCGTTCCATGTATTGCAACAGAAAAATTAATATACACTCTATGATATATAAGTGTTAAAACTGTAAGATGAATTTTTGATATATCTATAAATTTGCGTTAAAAAATATTTTCTAAGCCTAAGGAGCGAGGCGTATACACTTGTCTGTTCCCTAAAACTATATAATATAAGAGAAACAATTTTACCACACGTATGTTCTTAACACTCCTATACATCGGTGTGCTATATTTACAAATAATTGTTTTACAGTGTAGGGCCATTAAGATGGTCGCGATGTCGGCTACATAATGGGTTGCGGGAGATGGAAGGGATTTAGCACACGTGAGGCGACCCTGTATATATCGGCGTGCTGGATCACGAAATGCTACATTGAGGAGGGCAGGAAGGGGCGTGGGAGGAGAGAGCCGGCATCCCCTGGCGAGGAGAGAGAGCTTTGTTGCAATTATCGCGCGTACAGCATCAGTGGTCCAGCCCCTGCAGCTCCCGCCGCGCCCCAGCGAGAGAGAGAGAGACCAAGTTTCGCGTACCGTGACTCAGCTGGTCGCTTGTAAGACACTCTGCTGATAAGCCTCCACAGTTCCACCACGCCTTAACTGGCTCCTTCTTTCGCTACTTCATAGTCCTTCCGGCCGTCGCGTCAATAATTCTACATCATGTGCTGCCCGTAGAATTACACTTACGGGCGCGGTGTACAGCGATTTTCATCACCATGTTTTTATTTTTTTATGTTTGTACCAGTTTTTTTTTTCTCATTTTAGACACAAAATGTGACTAAATTTTTCTCTCTTATAAACACTTTTTATCTCGCATAGTTTTCCATAATGGCTCGTTAAAGCAAAAAAATTGTAATTTTTCCGTTTTAAGGACCATACTAAAACCAACTCACTTATCAAACTGAAAAAATCCACAGTAATAACAATATTGTAGGCTACAAAATCAGCTATTTTAAACCACAAAATAAAATAAGTTCGTATTATAAAAAAATTCGCAGTTTTTTTTAATTTTATTTTAAATTTTAGCATTTTTATTCAAATGCAAAATTTTTTTTGTGTACGTAACATTGTAGCCTCTGACATCTCTATCCACTGTGAATTTTTTCAGGCTTAAGGCTTGTTCACAATTAAAAAACATATAAGCACATCCCATGTAACATATAAGAAGACATTGTGCGTGACCAGACGCTTTTTGCAAAATTAGCACATAATGGGATTCTAACTGTTACGTTTAGCAAATGGAATTTTTTCGACGAATCTGAAATATTCCTCGCAGCATAAAAGTTAACCGAAGGTCATGGAAACGTATTTGAAGTGGAATCGTAATTGTAGAGATAATAGGAAATATAGAAAACAAAGTTTCTATAAACAGCACAGCGTATAACATTATTTGCAATATAGAAGCAGTTTTTACCATTAAAATTTGTTCGCTCTACCTTTGCTTTGTGCTTGTGTATTTTTGGAGGTTAAACCAACATGGCGGAGCTCAAATCACCATTTTGCCTCTACACGTTTTTGAAAGTCAATACGAAAAAACTACATAAATTCAACTCTAGATAATAATATTAGCCAACTTTACAAGCAAACATTTACCCAGAATGACGTATTTGTTCAGTGTAGCCTGTTCTGCCGCAACTGAATGTAGGATATTTCGACGTCAGAGATTGTTCTTCCGAAATACGTTACTCGAGCAAAATTTTTGCTCAGGAAGTTGGAAAACCCTATTGTCAAAGTTGCTGATTTTTTTTTTTTTTTTTTCAATTGGCTTCGAGAAACCTACAATTAAACCATATGCTTTTAGCGCCGATTTATGTAAAGGACATGTTAGGTAGTTTTTTTTCACATTGGTACAAAAAATGCACTGCTCGTTCGCAAAATATTATTTTGTTTGATTTTGACTAATTTTCGTGACAAAACTAATGTTACTTTGGGTTTAAAAATCTATGAAGTTTAATGTTACCAGGAAAATTAGGTATTAAGCTGTTCAAGTTAAACTGAGTACTACTTACACATTTCTGTGCGCCAATATGCCGCCATCTTTACTTGTTTAAATACGAAAACTTACGTGTAACTAAAAACTAGTGTAAAAATTTGATAACTCTCAAAACTATACTGGAAAAACCCCATAAAATAATTTATTTGATTATTATAACTGTTGAGAAGTGCTCATCCTTACGAATTATAATACATCTGTTATAAAACAATGTAGGGACTCCGTGATATGAAAACTATGTAGCTTTAAAAAAGTATTTTTTTTTCAAAGTCACTGTAAAACTTACAGGCGTTGTCTGAAGGGCCCGCCTACATAGCGCCTTAGCGGCCGTTCGACCTCATGGACGTGGAGTTTTCCCCCACAAAAGCGGGATTGGGTCTACCCCTGTTGTGGAGGAGGTTGTCTCTCGCTCTCTCTGTTGTCCTCTCGGCTCGGTCTCCCGAATCCTTCAATTTTCCACAACACTGGCTGCATATTTGCGCAGGACACATAACAAGAACAAGATTTCCTCAAAATTGTCAGTTGTTGCAAGGTACAAACAGTCACGGGATCGAAAGCTAAAGGATATATCTACTAAGGTTAAATGGTTTTAAGTAAAAATAACAATAAATAACGGCATTACACAAGCCGGAAAATGCACTAATTTGGAATGTTAAGGCCCTATTTTCTAATTACTTAAGAAACTGATACAATACCAACCAAAAACATAGGGCCACCCATTCATATAAGGTACACCCGACCCGGATTCATAATATTGGTTGGAGTGAGTTTGGGAATTTTTCCTTAAGAGTAGAATGTTCACGAACGTAAAATACTATAAAGCCATCACAGTAAATAACAATTAATTCACCCTCGTTTTCAGCTACAAAGGGGATTTTAAAATACAGAGAAAACTGTATAAATATTCCACTAATTCCGTGTGTATACTTGTGTGGTATTGACTGAGCCGCCGTGTGTTTGCCGCTTAGGTTTGTTAGTAGATGTGTTTGGCAAGAAGTAGCAGTAGCAGTAACATTTATACCGCGTGTCTAAAACATGATTTTACCAAGATGTGAAAAGTGGGTTTTTGAGTATTTTTTCCCCGTGTGTTTATTATTCACAAAAAAAAAAAAAGGCAAAAAAAAGTTCCAAATAATTTTTCCCCGCTGTGAATCCTGCATATTATTTTACGTTCATAAATTTTCTGCTACACATACAAAATACATTAACCTACCTGAAGTAGTTTTTGTTTTAATAGCTTTTGTATACTGCAAAATGTAGTGATTTTTTTAGTTTTGCAATATATTCATAAATGCATAGCTTGTAAACAAATAAATATACAAAAACGTTTATCTGAACAAAAATGAAGCTTATGGCGATTACATTCAGGGGATAATTCACAAAGTCGCTCCAACCAATATTATGAATCCAGGTCGGGTGTCACTTATATGTATGGGTGGCCCTATGTTTTTGGTTGGTACTGTAGAACTGAAACCATTTACCCTTAGTGTGAGGTACCTTAATATATTTTATATGTCAAACCCACAATCTCACGACTAATATTTTCTGTGAAAAAACGATTCTCCTGAATCTCTACATCACAACTTTCATGGCAGGTAGGCGGGCCCCTTAAGAGCCGATAACGGCGAAGTGAGGTGAGTGGACAGTACTACACCCATGTCCGAGACGGGATTTAAACCTAGGCAATCTCGCACCAAAGACCGCCGTGGCTGAAGGATTGAAAAATAAAAACTAGAAATTAAAATTAATTGCGTTCTCAATGGTTGCTTGGCGAAAATGTTCACATTATTTTTCCACAGTAAGTCATCAAATTAACAAACCCTAACTATAAAATAAAATTTTTAACAACATTCAATAAAAACTACCCAATTTTATAGCTACAAAATCCAATGAATTTATAGCCTAATCAAATTAATGGTATGAAATAATTAATAATGTAAGCATTACAGCTACTGGGATCTCTAAAATCGTATTACGTGTGCGGTTGTTTGCATGGCAGGCAACACAAACGTTGACGAGTACTTTCTGAAGATAAATGTAGCAGCGAAATCTACAGTTGTAATAAACATTATTTTACTTTTGACGACGCAAAGGGTTTATGTATTTTGCTGTGAGGTAATTTTCCCCTCGGCATACGAGTGTCACAGGGAACACATGCCGGTATCTATTTGTATCGTATTAGAAACCCGTGGCGAGCAAAAATGGCGTGCACAGTGTTCCGGTCGTTAGCTTTTTTCTATGGGACTTTAAGTGGAGACCATACTATTTTATCTATGGAAAGTGTAAAGTAACGTCCAGCGCATGCTTCTCTAGATACGTTTTACGATTCCAGTTGGTATTTTTCATATGACAGCAGTCTGAATAAGGCATTTTTGACAATTTTGGGTTGCAATCATGATATCTAAAAAATAAAAAAAAAAAAAAAAAAAAAAATAATTTTTTAAAGTTTTTTTTTTTTTTTTTTTCGTAAAATCAAGCGCACGTTTAGTAGTATCTCTTAGAAACATTCTCCTAACACGCTACACCAAAGCTCGTGCGCCAGCTGCATAGGGCTCTTAATGAAGAGCTGATTAATATAACAATTATTAAATATCACAGTAGTTTAACAACAAATTAATTGTACATTGCCGGAACTTTTTTAAATCTTCTTGTAACCTCGCATGCATGCATATAAAGTTCAGAGTAGACTTTTTAGATTTTATGTACATATGTTTACGAAAATGGTTTCGTCTTTTTTTTTTATTAAAAGATAATAGGAAACTCGGAAAATAAACTAACACGTTAGTTAAAGTGCACGTGATCATTCTGCAGTAAGAAGATAACTCTGCGCCACTTCACAATTTCTGCTTAGCTTGATTGGATAATGGGACTGTAGAATGTTTATAATGTACTCCTGCCGCTTTTTCCAGTTAAACCCGTTAAAACCACGACTAATGACTACACCGGCGGTAAAGAGTCCATAGTTCATTACAACACGCGGTAGAAAACTGGAAAATATTGTTAAGCGGGTTTTTCCTGCGCTACGTGATATTAAATCACATGTCAAATCAACTACCCTAACAAAAAAAACAGAGCGTATGCATATAAATAAAAGTGATGAGTAAAAATTTATTAAATAAAATTATCAGTATTTAATTTATAATTAACAATATATTCATATTTCATACACATCCTATTAGAATTACGATTTTTACAAACTAACTACATAATCCATTAACACAATGTATCACGAATTTTCCATTTCATGTCGTTACTATACTTGAGGGTTTGCTCTAAGCCCATGATTCACTTTAAATAGCCTTACAATTCGTATCGTTATTAATGCGTCAACAAAGTAGAAAGGGGAAAGGAAATATGTATACTATATAAGTTAAAATTTATTTTTACACAATTAAGTAAAAAAAGTCATCAAAATTTAAAACTATTACAACGTAACGTAGTGAGAGGACAAAATTCTCGGCCCTCAAAATGGGTACGACATATTTTGTAACTTTTACTAGTTTTATCAAGCACATTTCTGATATAAAAGTGACCTTGATTCGAATTCAGAATTTCTAAAATTGAATTCCCTGTGACCTTAGGATTTGTACCAACGATTAATTTCATGTCAAAGTTAGTAAAGTTTTGATTTATGACTTCGTACTTCGTTACGCACCAGAGAATAAAGTTTAATAAACTGAAGAGGAGAACATATATCCTGCAGTTGTAAAACTAAATCGAGACAACGTGATACACATTCAATGCCTCAGAGTTATGTGGACTAGTTGAACTTTTGGAGGTCAGTGAGGTCAGCGCGGAATCGGGTTTTAATTTAGGTCACTTCTTTTTCTTCGGCTTGTTTCACATTATCCTACAACTCCGGTCTGGCGCGTTTCTTTCAGTCACAAAATGAAAAACAGGCAGTTGAGCGAGCAAGGTCGCAAGGCAGGAAATAAAATCAATACACATACAGGATGTTTGGTAATTATAGGTATTAGGTACAAACGAAAGGGATGTGTCGAGGACGATGAAATAAGCAAATAACGCCAGTAAACATAGGTCCAGAAACCAATGGTTTTCCCAATATGACATATTACAAGTTACGATAGGGACGCTACAATATCAGTGTTCCCGAGGATCAAAACGTCAAAATGCTGCACAAGTGGATGAACACATTACAACAACCGTTCGAAATGGGCGCCTTACATGTGAAGGCAGACTTCAGCACGTCTTCGCATTGACGACCGTACACGTTCAAAAATTCCTGGCGTGTTCCGAAAACAGAGCGGCAACCATCCACAATGCGTTACTGTAGTTCGTGGAGACTATCAACATGGCTGGCATCCACAAAAGCTTTCAAATATCCCCACGCAAAAAAAAATCAGTGTTGCAACATTGGCATGTTTGCACGTGTCCATACATCGTAACGAAAAACCGTCGTTTTCCGGGCATATGTATATAAGCATTATTTGCTTGTTTCATCGTCCTTGACACACCCCTTTCGTTTGTACCTATAATTACCAAACATCCTTTATATTCTGATATGTGGTTTCATAAACTGATTACGATATTATATGCATACGTAACAGTGCGGTAGACAGAGACTAGGATATATGTGTTCTACAAATAAAGATTGTTTGGGACCCTCCCTACAAGCCTTCACGGGCTTCTAAGAGTACAAAAATAAGGTAAGTAGGTACACTCTAAAAATAGTTTGTAAATTTGCCACACGTACGTATAGAGACGCTAAGAAAGTAAGTATGGTAGAATTGTTTCCTAGAGATCCATGTTAGCACTAATAAACATTTTATAAAACAGTCAAATGTATACTAAAGTTACCAGACTTGTATTGTAACAAGCGTTAAAGTCTGCGTATTCACAAGACGGAAGTTTGGTAACTGTCTCATACTGTGTTTGGGTTAATTACTTCCTAAACATTTTAGAATTTTTTTACAGTGTAGGCACGTAGAGCTTAACGTCTCGTCTACGAAGAAATTAGATAGGAGAAGGAACCATTTTTTTCGGATATAAGGAAACGAAGAAGGATTAAGTCATTGCTTATAGTAGCTTGGTACCATTTCCAGCGTTCGTCAAAAAGGCCAGATAGGAATCGAACCCGCAACCCCCGTAACAGAGTATAGTGGTTAACCCCTGCAGTAAAGTAACGGGAATTTACAATATTTTTAAACATACCGTCAGCCTTAAATTGTTTTATTATTTACAGCTCTCATATCCTAAATCACAACAATCTTCTCAGACGGACTGTCTATCCGTTCAGGGCTTCTGACAAACCTCAAAAACTTACAAATGAAAATTCACCGTCTTTAAGTTGCCTGTTGCAAGTATTATACGTCGTGCCATCGACAATATAGATTACATTTAGTGTTATTTCTGTAAATCGAAAAATATGTACCAGTCCTATTATTTTGTAATTTAAAGACTTTACAACGTTATTCTATGCAAACAAATAATGCAAATTACTAGGTTAGAAAATGTCTCTGCGACTTAAGATCTTTCATTGTTCAGGGTTTCGCTGCTTAGTATCGAGTAGTTCTTTTTATTTTATTTAAGTTAATGTAATTTTAACGTAGATTTGTATGGTAGCATTATTTTCACTATATACATTTTACGGACTTATAGAAAACACGTTTTGGATTACTTTCTTTGTTTGCTAGCTGTCGATATTAAAAAAAAAAAAACAATGTCTAGACCCATACCGTGTATACGTATATCTACTATGTTCCAAAAAAACCTACACGGAGACATGGTAAATTCAGTGGCGTGTGGCGAGTATTTGCAAGGTAAGCTGGTTTTATTCAGTGCTGTACATTCTCTGTGCACGTAGTATGGACCAGTAACATCCGCACAACTGCGTCTAACACAGTATATTGCGGCCATTCACGAGTTAGCACGAAGATACCCATTATACACAAGGTTAGACGTCCGGTGTACAACTACGTCTGAGAAGTTGACATGTCCACGAGGGAATTAACTAGTACAGTGAGAACAAACACAGCTTACCTTGCAACACATTCACCACACGCCATTGGACGAAGTCAATACAGACCAATGCCATCATCCCCATATATGTGTATGTATGTATATATAAATAAATAAATAAATATATAATTCAAAACCATGCTAACTCCAAAATTGAAGAATTAACAAAAAATATATCTTCATTGTGTGCATTTATTTATAACCAAATTATGTTCCACAAACAAATTACTGTATTTTGAGTAGTAACCAATAGAGACATGCAAAATTCGCGTTATCAGTTGGTAGCAGACTAAACTTCACATTCCTGTACATAACAGAGCATAATCTGTGATTCAATTGGCCACGAACTTTTATGTGTTGTCATTTTACGTGTGCTACGTCTTTACAGAGATTGGCCTCTCTACCGTGTAAGCATTCTCCGCGGCAAGTCACGACAATATCGGCCAGCGGGAGACGTCTAACGAGCCTATAGTCACTTGGAGTCTAGTCAGCTGTCAGTAAATAACGCGAATTTTTCATGTCTCTAGTAACCAATTCAAGATAGATACAAATGGACACGAAAAGATAATTCCTTTTGTTGATATTTCTTACAGTCTGCAGTTAGCATGGTTTGGAATTCAGGTACCCATATGTACTATATATATATATGCATACATACATGCATACGTACATACATACATACTTACATACACTGCACTTATAAAAATGTCGGTCGCAGACTCTAATGACCTCACTGAGTGAGACATAGAGTCCACTAACTTCCCTACATCTGCTCAATGAACTGGCGTAATTGCCGGGCCTCCAGACATGGGTGTCGCCTAGCGGTGGACAGAGTATAAGGGTGAAGGAGGTGGCGGACGAGGTATATAGCACCCGGTGAACCAGTCACGAACTGTCGGGCCGGAGTGCGCGACCAACATGTCCGCGTGACGGCAATCAACACTCGCCCCAGCTCCCCGGGCGGACTCCACATTCCCGGAGACTTGATCCCGCTGGTGGGGCACCCACCCCCTCCTCCCCCTTATATGATCATCCCCCCACCCTAACACTACTTGGTCCAGGTCAGGCACGACTGCTGATACGGATCAGCTCGGCCTCATCTAGGCCACTTCCTGGCCGACACAGCCACGTGCTCGCCTACACAGCTGTAAGAATCACGTAAGCCGCTCACGTAATTGTGAGCACTTGGAACTTGACTCTTAAAGGTGTTCAAGTGCGATAAAATCATAATTTTATATTTTTATGAAGTAGTGTTAATTGTAGACGATACTTGCGAGTACAATTTCCTCTTACGAAACAATTTTAGCTCGCATTGATTTGTCATAACGGTGTGTCAAAGACAAAATTCGCATGTTACGCCGCCATGTAAACAGTAAAAACCAATTGACTTATTTAAAAGAAATACTTCGTAAGAGTAAATTATACTCACAAGTATCGTCTTCAAAACTAACATGATTTCATACAAATATAAAATTATGAATTCATCGCACTTGAACACCGTTCTATAGTTTCTACTTTTTTAGCGTTATTAAATTTTTACACCTAAACAAGAGCAGATATCAAAAATATGTCTGTCAGTTTTGTTTAAAATCGTGTTCTCTGTGTTGACTAATGTTTTAAGGCTGTAAATACTATGGTTTCAGCTAATTATGTAACTAGCGAAATTCTGCTTAATTGACTTTTCAGTCGAAACCGGGTTTTTAAAATTAGGGTCACAATGTGTATGTGAGAACGCCGAGGTGAAGGTTGGGCCGGTCGCCCGTCCGGCCTGCCTGAAGTATGGAGATGACGTGAGGGTGAGATGAGTGTGGAGCAGCAACGGAATGACAGAGAGGGTGAAATGGCCAAAGACAACGTCCGCCACGTTTCGTACATGCAAAATGTCCGTGTATGTGTTATATATATATATATATATATATATATATATATATACCCAGCCAGATTTGGGAATCGAACCCACAACCTCTCGCACCAAAGTCGGCCGCTCGACCAACTGAGCTACCGTGGGTCGGCTTCCCCATGACCATCGCTTCCCTACGTAGTTGTAAATGAACATTTTAAATCTTGGCGATGAATGGAGAGCGGCCAATTTTCCTTTCTTCAGTGCATCGTTTATAATTGGCATTGTTTAACGGTTCCTTTGCATAAATGACAGTAACTGCTGCTGTGTATGCGGATGTCTGGTGTATTGAAGCCTTGACAACCATCGTACATTCAGCAGCAGTGTCGTTATATAAGTAATACCGATTTTTGTTAAATATTTTCTAATCTAATATTGTATGCTCTGTTTTATACATACATGATATCCCACAGGCAACAACTACATTGCGAAATCGGTATGGCGAATGACAATTTTCATTGTCAAGACGCTCGACCTGGCAAAATGACTACCAGGGTGTTGAAAGATATGTATCATGACAAGAAAGAGCGTAATTGTTACCTACCCAGCTCAACAATGTATTTGCTATACAAACCTCCAAATATGGTACTACCAGATCGAGCAGAACTAGTTATAATAAAAGTTACAGAAAGAGCTAATTTGTATTTTCCATAAAATGCCAGGGCAGTAACGTACAGTCAATTTTCTACACATTAAGGCTGTGAATATCAGCACTCTCCCATATTCTTATGAAACTCGGAATATACGCTCTGAATCATGTAAATAGACCGGTGACGCGGTCGCAGACACTGTATAAAGACTGTTGTATTCGACATATTCGAATGTCGCAGTTGAGGAGCTTAATTTCTATAACTTCACCATTTATTAATTTTAACATGTTAGGGCGCGTACACACTAGCGAGCAGAGCGGTTCGCGAATAACTCGTGAGCCGATCGCAAGCGTGTTCGCGGTAAAATTAGTTTCAACGAACATCCAGCGATTCACTGGACAGCTGAACAAACAAACAGCCTACAACGATCGGATGATAGTCTACTGATAGCAGGGAGGTTCGCGAACATTGTCCAAATACACAAACATGCTGCGAGCGCGTCCAGACTAGCGCTGCGAATCCCTTTGTGTTCGTCGAAAAAAAAACCGACTTCCTTCGGATCGTCGCGAGCGATTCGTAGGGCGCTCGTATGTCGCTCGGGACAGCGTACAAACTGGCCGGGATGCTGCTCACGAACCGCTCGGATCACAAGTGTGTACGCGGCCTTAAATTTTATTAATAAACGTGGTGTATAGGAAATATATACAACTTTAATTATAGCTGTTTACCGACTATCTGAAGGGAAGTTATTCTAATACACCCATTTACAGAGAAAATATTTTTACGACCCTCGCAAATAGAACCACTAGCCTATGATTGTTATCGCTACGTCGGTGAACTGTACACCTAACAGGACAGTATTACTTTAATAAGTTCCCCTTTATTGATTAAATCTATAGTACATTCGATTGCGCTCTGGCAAGTTTATTCGCAATGCTCGAGTTTTCAGTCACATGCGAGGTGGAAACCAAGTGGTGTTTTCCAAGACATGTAGAAATGATATTTTTAGATAGTAACCTAAAAGGGAGAGAAGCATCAACGATAAAATAATTTTGAAGTCTTGATAAACATCATTCGGCTTCCAACTCACATTCGAATGAAAACTCGAGTATTTGTTCCTCCTCATACAGTTTGCACGGATAGCTGGCTATAACACAACGCTAGCAAGAATAAGGAAGGGAATGTAGCTACACATTTAATTGTAATACATGGGATGAGATTTTTCTCAGCACTTAAGGGTGTTCAAGTGCGATGAAATCATAATTTTATATTTTTATAAAATAGTGTTAGTTTCGTAGACGATACTTGTGAATACAGTTTTCTCATGCAAAACAATTTTATCTCACATAGTTTTCTCACAATTGCGCATCAAAACCAAAATTTCCTTGTTACGCTGCCATGCTAATAGTGAAAACAAATTGACCTACTAAAATAAAATTACTCACTGTTAACTTACAACCCGTGAGCTTTGCAATAAAACATTTAAAAACCTACAATGCAACGTTTTATGTTAAAAAAAATCGAAAATACAAAAAAAAAGTTGAATATTCAGCAATATTTTTAAATACAAAAAATAGTTCACGGGATTTTTTTTTTACGTTTCATAAGTCAGTTGGTTTTCACGATTTGCATGGCAGCGTAACAAGCGCTTCCCCCCCCCCCCCGTACATTGCAGCGCTGCTCCTCGCCTCATGTCACCCCTCACCAACGCTAAGGACCTCGATGTTATGGCGGCCGTCTTGTTTGGCGCTCGAGCTGCGTGCAGCGTGCTCGGAGTTACGTTTTATCCCAGAGACCAGCAAACGTACGTCCACAATGCTTATCTACGAAAATAAAACACACTTCAAACTACTTATGAATGTGATTTTCAAGACACCGCGTACATTGTAAGTATTATTTTTAAGCACTCGAACCTGGCTTAAAACAGCATTTTTCACGCGGTAGTTTCTCAAGACATATGTAACGGATTTGTTCAAGATTGAGATCTACTAGTACATTGCACTTTGCTGCAGTGACGCGTTCAATAAAATTACAGGGTCACCGCTTTAAGTTCCACAAGAAAACCGTTATGGCGGGAACACTGCGCGCGCGTTTACCACTTCGGCCTCATCGATTTTCGCCACACACACACATATAAACATACCCTACGTCTGGCGGCAGCCTTAAGAGTTAGCGGACGGTAGCTTTCTCTTTACGATTGAGGCACGGAAACGGGGAAGGCGATAAGTCGAATATAACACGTCCATCAAACACCTCATCGCCTCTAGGCGCGAAGAACTAAACTGGCGCGCAGTGTCTTCGTAGAAACAGTGTTTTTCAATGGTACTTCAAGCGATGAACGTGTTTTTTTTGTTTGTGGAAAGTTTATGGTAGTGTACAATGCAGGTTTCTATGGCTAATTTTTACAATTACGATCGATATTTTCTCAGCTACAGCTTTTGAGGAGCTTGGGAATAATGCTTTTAAGGAGCGGGCGAGACTTTTTAAATCATAGGGACACAGTTTGAAGTATGTTTTATTTTCGTAGATAAACACATTAGAAACATTTTTAACAGTTATACAAGAAAAAATACTTTCTGTACCACGCTACAGCACGTCTCCCGCGCCAGTCCCACTAACTGTTAAGGCTCGTCATCAGTCACAATATTGAATTAATTATATAATTTTTCGCTCTTGTGAAATTCTGAGAAGAAAAATCTGAAATTTGTTACTACTATAACAAATATCAAATCTATTGACCTTGCGCTACAATAAAAACATCGTAGTTGAACTTTTAACGTATATATTCCAGCAAATTAACAATACAAAAATAATTGCTCAACTAATTACGGCTTAAATATGCGTTAAAAGTTCAACTGCGGTGCTTATATCGTAGCGCAAGGTAAATATAATTGATACTAGTAACACATTTCACATTTTTCTTCTCAGAATTTCATAAGAGCGAAAAATAAAATAATTTAATATTGTGACTGATGACGAGCCTTAAGGGGCCCGCCTACATAGCGCCTTAGCGGCCGTTCGACCTCATGGACGTGGAGTTTACCCCAACGAAAGCGGGATTGGGTCTACTCCTTTTTTGGAGGAGGTTGTCTCTCGCTCTCTCTGTTGTCCTCTCGGCTCGGTCTCGCGAATCCTTCAATTTTCCACAGCACTGGCTGCATATTTGCGCAGGACACATATTACAAGAACAAGATTTCCTCAAAATTGTCAGTTGTTGCAAGGTACAAACAGTCACGGGATCGAAAGCTAAAGGATAAATCCACTAAGGTTAAATTGTTTTAAGTAAAAATAACAATAAATAACGGCATTACACAAGCCGGAAAAGGCACTAATTTGGAATGTTAAGGCCCTATTTTCTAATTACTTAAGAAACTGACAGAACTGAAACCATTTACCCTTAGTGTGAGGTACCTTAATATCTTTTATATGTCAAGCACACAATCTCACGTCTAAAATTTTCTGTGAAAAAACGATTCTCCTGAACCTCTACACCACAACTTTCGTGGCAGGTAGGCGGGCCCCTTAAGGTTCTAATCTAGGGCGGCTACGTTATTGTGTGTGAGGCACAAAATCGATAACGCGCTAAGGGCGTCGTCAGACGGCTTATATAACGCAGTATCGTCTCAACGCGCCAGCCACGCAACTGACGTGCGGACATTTACTATTAATCATTTTCCTACGGGACTTTAAGCGGTGACCATGCCATTTTATTTGTGGAAACTATCGTTTAAAGTCTAACGCATGCTTCTGTCATGGCGTTTTTCGAATCCGGCCGATATAATTCTAGATACGGCAGTCTGAAAAGGACCTTTTTAGCCATTTTGAAGGGGCCTAAAAGTAATATTTCTCATAAGCTATACTAATTTTTAAACTTATAGAAGCGTTTATGAAGTGTGCGTTATTTTCGTAGACATACACGTGTAATGCGCGTCGAGTAGTTTCCTCAAAAAGTGATTAATCTCAACACGCTGCAAAGCGTTTTCAGCGCAGGTAGATAGGGACCTTAAGCGCTGACCATAATCTCTCACCCACTCTAAGCCTTGAAGGCGCAAAATTGTTCACCCAGACGGCCACATTAACATCTAGGTCTTAAGCGCTGGTCGGGGGGTGAGTATGATGTATGAGAAAACCCGCCGACCAGCGGCATCGTCCGGCACGATTCCCACGTGCGAAAATCAGGGGACCAACCCCGCAGGGAAACGAATACGGATCGCCATGGTGGGAGGCTCTAGCCACTGAAAAAACCCTGGCTCCTGTATCAAATGGAGCTCGGTACACATCGAACCTACATATACGCCAACACTGACTTTTGCCCACATCTTTATAGGGTATTTTCGGCTGTTTATTCAATACTTTGAAAACTATGAATATGTAAATATTTCCGTACTCAGAGAACACTCGAAAACACCGCTTTTTTCTTTCAGGTTTCTATTCCTGTAACAATATTTTCATAATTTCAATGAGGAAAGTAATTTTTGTCCAAAAGCGTTATCTTGAAAGGTTACTGAGCCCCGTTAATGTAATTTAACATTTAAATACCGTTCCTTGCTCTGGTCAAGCTCCAGGTTAGGCAAAGCTCTTCAGCCATGCTATTTTTAGTTTCTACTATTTTTGCGGGAATTAATTTATTAAGCTTAAACGAGAGCAGATATTAAAAACCTGTTTGGCAGTTTGGTTCAAAATTATTTTTGCCATGATAGATGTTTTTTTAAAGCAAGAAATTATACGGTTTCTATTTAAAAATATAATTAACCAGAATTGCGTCCATTTACTGCCTTGAAAAAATCAGCCAACGTGGAGAAGACGATTTTAAACAAAAGTTCCATAAATATTTTTGATACATGTTCTTGTTTAGGTGTTAAAAATTAAAACCGCCAAAAATGTAGAAACTAAAGAGCGTAGCCGTAAAGGTAATGTATAGGTGGTCAGGGATGCGTTGAGAACTTTTGAAACCGTACCGTAAATCGGGGTTACTTTGACCATTTTCGGGGTTACTTTGACAATTTTACATATTAATTTTTGGGTTTTCTGGTAAATAAACAGATACTCTGAGCCGAGTATTTTAAATAATTCCTTTTATCCTTATAGTTAATGCTTGAAACTTTCGTCAGTAAATAACATAAAACAAAAATTTTGAGTTGTCAAAGTTACCCAGCTAGGTCAAAGTAACCCCGGTTCACGGTAGTTATTATTTTTTTTTACTTTCAGATTATTAATAGTTGCATTCCACATTTTAATATAAACAAACCACCCCTAATAATGTGTCGAGTGTACCGTACTCTAAAGTTTACTTATGAGGCCACAATAAATATTATCTTTTAATATTTATTCTATAAATTATGGTTAGAGCCAGCAATTTTTGGTGAAATGAATTCTGTAACAATTAGTTTCAATGCCTTATGTGAACATCCATTTCTCTGCTTCGTGGTCAGTGGTTGGAAGGTTTTTAACTTTGGGCGTCTCGGGGTCCTACCAGCAAATCACGGACTTGTGATTTCGAGGTAACAATGTTCTGGTTTGTACAGTCAAATGTGCCACGCCTCTGTCCTATTATATTCTTCCAATAACCACGAACCAGAGTTGCAGGTGTGCACGAAAGGCATTGAAACAAGTTGTTGCAGGGTTCTTTTCACCAAAAATCACAGGCTCTAATGATGGTCTTCAAGAGGTCTCGCTTCTTCGCGAACTACCTAAATAAGCAGGCATTGTCTTGTCGATAGCGAGGTAATTACAGGCCGTGACACCAACGACAGGAGCTGGGAGAGGAGTCGACCAGGACCTTTGTTAAGGAACCATACCAGCATTCTCCTGGAGCGATTTCTGGATAACATGGGAAACCGAAATTAGGATGGCTGGAACCGGGGATCGAACTCGGGTTCTGTCGAATGCGAGCAAACCATATTACCGTTTGGTCGACTCGCCCGGCAGCGCTCATGTTTTTTTATCCGACAGAGACAGTAAAAAAGGAAGTGAAATGGATGACACTGGTGCAGACATTATGAATAATAATGCCGCCCTTATGCCACAGCCCCAAATTGAGAAGTATTTTCAAAGTGTGCAGTGTTTCATTTTTGTAACTTCTCAGACGTATGCAAAAACCAGTGGCGGAGCGTGAAGTGTTGTAGGGTTAGCGGTGATTAGCAGTGATTATACAGAACTCTCAGTTACCTGTGGAACCATTTGACTTTTAGAGGCAGGTATACTCCTCAACCAGTAGCATGTAAGAGACAAGGAACTAGTTCTCTGTAATAAACCTAGATCTCAGCAGCACAACTGTCGTTTGCTCAAAGTGTATAGTCTGATCTCATACTTAGAGACCTGAATATTTCGCGTTTCCTTTTAGGCGCAAGCTAGAGTTCCAGCAACTATAGGCCTGTATCACGTTCATAATTGGCCGTTGACTTACTCGACACTTCCTGGAAGTAGCTGAGCTAATAATAAAACTGTAGCTGAATACAGGCCCATTTGACTGTCAGCGAGCAGCTAATAAACATCTGCTTTCTGCACGATTACACAAATATTGTTGGAAGCTAGCCTACATGTCAGTGAAGCAGCGAATTTTTCCTGTCTCTACTCATACCGCTTGTCTAGGGACACGTCCACACTTCGCCACTGGCCAACAACCGTGTGAGACGCAGGAGCTAGGACTTGCGCCACTCTTGCCACACGCCGACCTTGTCATCCTGCAGTCCTGGCTCGTCGTCTTCCTCGTGGCAGCTCGTCGCATCAATCTCGTTGTGCCCGGGCCTGTAATCTGCAGCGGCGTTCATTACGTCATTATCCCGACGATCCGCGCCAGGGCGCAGACAGCAACTTTGTCGCACCGTCGACTTACCTTCCTGCCCTTCCTCCTCCGGGGTCGACACTCTGCGGGGGTCCCACGTACGTCTGGGTCCCGCTCTTCGGAAATACTCGGGAGCTTTCGTTCATCCTCGGCGACAGAGCCAGAAATCTTAACACCACCCCCCCCCCCCCAACCTTTTTCTTCTACAGAATATCACGGTCCCTGTGACAATCAGTTTTGAATAGCTTAGGTTATTTAAAGTTAGTTTAGGTTAGTTTAAAGAAAAGTCTTTGAATGTTTCTTTCTATGGTACAGAATAACGTACTGTACTATTATGGACATACGCCATTGCAATATTATGTTGTCCCACAAACCTTACAATGAGACTAAGAAAAAAACAAACAAGCGAAAAACGAATGATTGAGAAAACATCCATTAACCAAATAACATAACATGAAAGACCCCATAAGGAATTAGTAGGGGTTGGAAAATTTCGCGAATTCAATTATCTTTACGCTAGAATGCATTGTCCTGTGGATAATCAAACCCCGACCATTTGTCCACTAGCTGTTACTCACTGGAACATCGGACGATGAACGAATAGACGAGGCTTGAATATGCATAGGACAAAGGATTCTGGCATACGGGTCATTGCATCGGCGAAATTTTCCGGCCCCTAGGAAATAGTCAACAACAAAATAAATAAAATTAAATAAACAACCAAAAAAAGGGGTTGAAATACAAAACAAAATAATCTGTAGAACTCAGGACACCACAATTAAGACAGCACAGCTGATAATAGTGGGGCAAAGACAACAATGTAAACAAGACAGGATAACAACGACGAAGCCATAGACAACAGAATAGACGGCCCAACGATGAAGAACTCAGTAGATTTCTACTGCAAGACCGACTTTCCACGACGTTTCGGAAGCTGGCGTCTGCTCCCATCTTCAGGTGAAGTAACAGTGAAAACTGGAAAAAGTTGGTCAGTATTTATAATCCGCAGCACTGCGCCTAACGTTTGTTTGTTTTTTCTTAGTCTCATTCTAAGATTTCTGGAATGGCGTACTGTTACAATGGCGTATGTCCACAATAGTACAGTACGTTAGTTTATAGTGTCAAAAATACAGCGCGCTTAATATTAAGACGGTTTTGTCATATTACGAAAGTACCATAAACTTGTATATACGTGGAGCTGCCTTTACGCTCAGTCGCCGAGCATAAACGAATGCTCCCGAGTATTTCCGAGGAGCGGGAAAGTTAACACGACCCAGACGCTCGTGATTGTCCCACGTTGCGGGAAGAAACAGCGACGTTGGCCGCCTGGGGACCGATTAAATATCACGTTTTATAGGAGCAACGCAAAACTTGTACCTTCGTTGCATCTGGGCGCTTATATATATAACGGAAAGAAGTGAAGAGATTCTGATCAGCACTTAACATGTAGGTCATTAGTGCTGGTGAGGGGTGGCATGATGTCAGTATGGAGCAGCGCCGGAATGAACGAATGGGTGAAACGAAAGATCCCCGAGAAAACCCGTCGACCAGCGGCATCGTCCGGCACGCGGCACGATTTAAACATGCGAAAATTCGGGTATCGACCCCGCCGGGTATCGAACCCAGAATGCGAGTGCTCAAGTAACTACGCCAAGCGCTCCCGCCACACCCCCCTCCCCATCCCCACCAATTTTTCACGTAAGAGAATAAATTACAGGTTACGTTATATTTTCCTTTCGTTTGTCAAATAAGTACATGCTTAGTGAAATTTGCTCCCTTTACAAGCAAAGGAATTTCGGCTCAAATAGTTTTGTAATACTGTACGTGCGTACTAAGCTCGATACTACGGCATATAAAAATAAAATGGGAATTTTCGTATTTTTGACATTTCATCTCATATGGAGAGCAAGACGGTAAACGGGTTTCTCTATTTTCTGCCACTAAGTTAATTTTTCACAAGCGTCGCACCGATACTGAGTCTCAACTGAAGTGTATTCAGACCTGGAACTGCACCGTAGGACCTTTATTTTCCATATTTTCTCTAATTGCTGATCCTGCAAATGGTTCTGATGTTGTTTGTCAACTCTCTTGCAATGTTATTAAGTCCAAAAAAAAAATTAGTTTAAAAGTAAGGAATTGAATATTTCACGAGTTCAACGACATGCGTGTTAGAATCAATTGTCCTACACTCTAATTAAATCGGAATTAGTGAAGATTCACTTATTCACGCCGATTGATGGAGCACTTTCAACAAATTGTATCAGTGAGAAACCACTGTTTTCGATACAGAGTGACAACATTCCACAAGTTAATTAGTGAATGTTCACAGATTTTCTGGTAATTTTTCACTGATTCAATAAGTGAAAACTGTTCTTTGAAAATAACTGATGAAACTGTGAATATTCACTGATTCACTGGTGAGATGTTGGAACTCTTTAAGGAAATCAGTGAATATTTACTCATTAAACAGTGCCTATTTTCACTTATTCAAATTATTGAACCTGCTCCATCCATTAGCTTAAATCAGTGAATATTTACTTATTCAGATTTAGAGTGTATTTATACACAAGCTCCGGCCATTTGTCCACTAGCTGTTACCCACTGGAACAACAGACAATGAACGAATAGATGGCACTTACGTGTGCATAGGGCAATGGATTCATGTCCCTACCAATATACAGATGATGGTATATCGCGAAAATGTTTTGTGCCAGCATAACCTTGAAAACACTGTGATTTCTTGTGACGTGTATGATTGGGTGATATAGGCCTACGTCTGACACAACGTAACTGTCTGAAAACCAATAATAGGCGTCAAATATTACAATAACGGAATTCTTATTGGCTCAGTCAAATAGGGTAACAGATCTGCGTATAAGTAAACCAGTATTCTTCTGGTAAGCTGAAGGTGTGTTAAAACCTGGCAAATAGTCAAGTTTTCCCCCGATAAACCACCATCTCTAACTATAGCCAACATCGACACAAAATATTCAGTGCTGTATACAGCATGTTGGAGCCTAGCAAGTAGTCAACTTTTCCCGCGCAAGAATACTTGCCAGGTATACGTAACAAAAAATCATGCACAAATCCGGGATAAAACCCAGAATATCGTGAAAATGGAAAGCTTTCTCAATGTAGCAGTTTTCCTTCGACACAGGATGAGCCCTTCTCATTTTTGTATCGTAACTGCCTAGTAAGGGTAATTACTAAAATTGTATGTTTATAGAAGCTTTACAGTTTACTGCTATGTATGTTTTTTTTTTATAATTATTACAAAGTGTTTTACGGTTTTTATTAAAAGACGAGAGATAGTTATTTAAATTTAATAAATTCTAATTTTTAGAAATTATGATAAGTCACAAAAATTTATTGAGCCAACGTACCCTTGAAAACGCTGTAGTTTCTTGCCACAAGTATGATTTGACGAAAATATTTTTGCATCATTTGGTTTGACTGTCTTTGCGTACATCCGCAGTTCTGGTTCATGGTCAGTAAATTGATGTTTTAACTGTCATTTCCTTTAGGGGTCTGCTGGCAAATCATTGCAGTATGAAGCCATAGTAGCTTTATTTTGATTGGTGCGGTCAAAGGAAAGACATGTCTGAACAAAGACAAGTGCCAATAACCATGAAGCAGAGTTGCCGATGAGAACGTAAGACATTGAAGTAAAGTGGTGCAGATATCTTATCGTTGCTCCAACAATGAGGAATAAATGAAGAATAATACAGCATTATTAGGAGCAAGAAATTTTCGCCAAAATATTTTTGCATCATTTGTTTCAGTTCCTTACGTGAATACATGCGGGTCAACTTCATGGTTATTGGCAGAGTGTTTTTGTGTAGAGTTGTTGTTCATTTAACTGTGCCAATCAGTACACGGATAACTGAGGCACGACACATCTGTGATTTGTGGGTTTAACCTCCAGACGTTGGGTCTCAAAGCTTCCAATCACTGACCACAGAGCAGAGAAGCAGGTCGCACGTAAGCCACTGAAGCAAAGTGGTGCAAAAATATTTTAAATTTCCTGTCCGAAAGCATTACGAGTAAGCACGAGTATTTCGCGCATTCATCTGGCAACAGCCTAGACTTCTCAGTTCTATACGTGTACCTGCTGAAGTCGAATATCCATTGGCTTTAAACAGTACAAACGTGTAGCCCGTATATCCCCACGACTTGTTTTCTCATTTATAACTGGCTTGCAGTCGTCAAATGTGTGTTAAAACCGCTCTCGTCTAATCACAGGAGGAGTGAAGTATACGTTATTGACGTTCAACCCTGACCTAGAATCAATACGCGAAATAATCGTGCCTCTAATTATGAGTAGAGACCGATGCATTTTACGGGTTCATTGACCTTTGGAATGGCCTCCAAGAATATGTGTTTACAGAATCAGGCTACAGCTGCACATAGGGTGCTCTGTGATAGAGCGATACAACGTGAGTGGTCCTGCATCTAGCTGCTTCGTTACTATTGGCTGGTGCCTACGAATAGTCACCAAGTAAGGCCATGGCCAATTCTGCAAGTGACACGAACATACGGTTGTTTGAAATCTAACGTGAGTCCAAAAGAGAACGCGAATTTTTCAGGAATGACGAGTGCCACTGGCACAGACTAAACTTCTTTCAGGCGCAAGCTAGTGTTCCGGCAACTACAGGTCTGTATCAAGTTCACAATTGGTCGTTAACTTACTCGACACTTCCTGGAAGTAACTGTGCCAATAATAAAAATGTAACTGAATACAGGCCCATTTGACTGTCATAGCGAGCAGCTAATAAACAGCTGCTGTCTGCACGATTTTACAAATATTCTTGGAAGATAGCCTACAGGTCTGTGAACCCGCGAATTTCTCCGGTCTCTAGTAATACTGACGTGAAATGACGTAACGGCTCATTTCATACGGGCGAACTTCGCCGCTTATTGGCTGCCCCAGACTGTTGCTATATGCTGTTCAGGATAAACCGAGCACTGTTTACAATTATCTGTGAGCTATTATGCCTCCGCATTTACTATTTTAAATACGAAGTCTAACGTGAACTATTCACAACTCTCAAAACTTTACTTCTATAGCCCCAATAAAAACATTTGTTTTTATTATTATAAATGTTGGGAAGTGCTCACTTCAAACTGAACCGCCTATATTAGCTCCGTGTCTCTTTGGCACCTGCATATTACGGCAGGTTTCCTATTGGCCTGGTTGTCGGCTAGCGCAGATTGGCGGTAGGCGTTTCCACTATGTTGCTGGCCAGCGAAGCCATTTTGCTGGCGTGTGTTCCTGGTTAGAATTTATTGGTTTGCGGACATACGCCATTGCTCATGTTTTGTTGACCGAACTTGTATTGTATTTAAATACATAGTGACAAAATAAAAAATAAAAAAACACAAAAATTATAGAACACGTAAGAAAACAATACCAAAGTAATTCCATTTTTAATTTTTTTTATATATTAATTTATTTTTATATATATTTCTCAGCAAGAATTCTAAAGACATAATTCAGTCAAGAATTTGACAACACCCCTACACAAACGACAGACACAAAGAAAAACCATTCGTAATATGTGGAAAGATGGAAAAAAAATACATAATTAGTGGACAGCGTATAACAAATAAAAACAAGAGACAGCACAAAACAAGTTAAAATCAACGAAAAAATTCGAAGTTTCGGGGATTGCGATCTATCCCCGCCTTCAGGCTGAGACACAGCTGGTCGGAACACCAAGATGCGAATGAATTCGCTAGAAAATTGGGGCTTATATAGCCTGAGTTTGCAGTCCTACCGGCTATTCCACTTCTGTATTCCTAGACATTCTGTGCCACGGGTTTGGCCAGTGAGCACGTCAGCGGCCTCGCAGCTAGAAGAAGAACGGGATGGCAGACAGCCCATGTGTTGAAGATCCCCGTCAATGTGTGTCACATACTCCTCCAGCCTCTGGCATGGGGTCAGGGGGTGGAGGGGAGACCACGGAGTCAAGAAGATAGTGAGGGGGGGAGTAATTGGTGCGGACCTGACCTCGCTTTCTGCCGTAACGGAACCGGCTAGGGTAATCACATTTCGGCCACCACTTCCCTCCATTTCTCACGCACGTTTGATGGCTCACCTGGTGATTTGACCAATCACTGCAAGCCGACAGCACCGGGTGCCTCGGAACTCGCGGCACCAAGTGCTGGCCCGTCGTAGCAGGTTGGGAGAAGCCTTCCAGAAATGTTCGAATGTGTGGTTTTACCGTGTCACTGCGTATTGATTAGCTACTAAGCTTACTTTTAAAATACAATTTTTTTCTGAGGGGGTTATATTAAGTCATTAAGCAAAATTTCACCTCGAGCTGCTCAAAAAGTTACATGAGTAGAGTTTTCAAGCGCCCAATAAGTCACGAAACCATTAATTGCTTTCAGGCTTTTAGTCATAAACCGATCATCGAGCAAACCTGGTAACGTAACTCAGTTAAAACCTAACCTTAATACAACCACCTTGACATTAGACAATTCGTTTTTAGACACAGTAGCGTAGGAACAATTTTCAACTGTGGGAGGGGGGATATAACGTGTGAATGGTAAGGAACTTTTGCCGCCATTCACAACTTCACAAGTATCCGAATGAATGTTTCTGTGAATTCATAGCATGGCAAGTCCACTTAATCGCGATTGACTCGTAGTATATCTCTGGTAGGTTATTATCCTTTTCAGTGAAGAAAATTATCCACGCACGGTTTTTTACATGAAAAAAAAAAGAGAGAGAGGATATCCACGGGGGTAGCATGAAGTGGGAATGATTGTAAGGGGAGTGAAGCCAAGAGGGGGGAGTTAGTCAGCAAATTAGTCAGCCACCATATTGCTTTAACTTCGAAAGTATACATCAGACTAGTATTTTTAAGGTAAATGACTGTATTATGCTCTTCAATTGGTGTTTTAGGTTGAAAAATATATATTTTAATCCTGTTTACTCACCTTCTTATTAATATTTCCTCAAATTTTAATTACTCGGCCATATTGGTCATAGCCACGTTAAGCGTTTGTTTGGTTACACTCCGAACCACGGTCGTAGAAGAACAGGTCTGGACACTCGCCTGGAAACTTGACCCTCTTGTTGTTTGGCTGCAGTTCACCAAGTTACCGATAATGTTATACATTTTTAGCGCTGTAATCCGGGCGGTCGGGCTCAAACTCCGCCCACTTCTCTCCTACTAAGATGAACAATTTATAAAAGCGTATTTTTTTATCAGTTTATGGAATACTTCATTCGCTCACAATTTTAAGTAATGGCTCCAGAAATCTTTATTTACTTTATAATGTTAACAATGGAAAAAAAGTGGGCGGAGTTTGAATCCGACCGCCCGGATTACTGCGCCAAAAAGTACGACATTCTCGGTAACTTGACGAACTACAACCAAACAACAAGGGGGTCAAGCAAAATACATTGGTAGATAGGCGAGCGTCCAGACCTGCTCTTCTACGACCGTACTCCTGGAGTCATGCTCCATCTAGACTCTTCTAACAACTTTGCTTTCGACCCCCCTCACTCCTTCCCCGTGGTTCCAAAGTTACTGGTGGTTTCATACTCAATAACTAGACCTGAAAATTTCGTGTTTTCTCTTCGGCGTAAGCTAGAATTCAAGCAACTACAGGCCTGTTACACGTTCATAATTGGCCGTTAACTTACTCGACACTTCCTGGAAGTAGCTGAGCCAATAATAGAACTGTAGCTGAATACAGGCCCATTTGACTGTCAGCGAGCAGCTAATAAACACCTGCTGTCTGCACGATTTTACGTATATTCTTGGAGGCTAGCCTACATGTTAAATTTCATTTTGTGGCGATATTTTTGTAAAGTTAAAATAAAGCAGGCAATCACAGCACAACGTATTGTAATAATACAAATAAGTATGTCCCTCGCAACATCCCGAAAAGGAGACATGACGACAATCCAAGTTAAAAGCGTTTGTGGAATTTATGAGTAAATATTTATTCATGCTGTGGTATTTATTTTAGCACATCTCTTGCACTGGAATCAGAAGTGCAAGATGTGGGCGTAAGAAAAGATGAACCAGCAATGCATAGTTCTAACAAAATTTATGCTCACATATATAATAAAAAATATTTAGAAAATTGCAATGTTTTGATCAATTTTTGTGCAATGACTATCAAAGTTTGTAGATTTGAAAAAGGTTTAGGTGTTTTTAGGCTTAATAATGTAGGCGCTACCACTACCTTGTACTGTTTACGCGTCAGACTAGTCGTCTTTGCACTTCACTGGAGACAATTCCCTGTCCACTCTAAGGTTGCAGCAGAAATAAAAATTGCTAACGAAATAAATCAAAGAAATTGAATTATATCTTGATCCCATACATTGTAATTGTGTCGTATCACCGTTTCCTTGTATTTTACAATATCTCAAATGAAATTTATGCTGAGCAAAAATTGTACTGTCATTAACGTGATTGAATTAGCTGTAAGCTTAGAACGGATAAAGTCTAGATCTACGATTTTGTTGCGAAAATAATTTTGCTCCACTTTGTTTCAGTGACTTACGTGCACATCTGCAATTCTGCTTCATAATCAGTGATTGGTAGAGACATGGAAAATTCGCGTTATTTTCTGACAACTGACTAGACTCCAAGTGACTATAGGCTCGTTCGACGTCTCCCGCTGGCTGATATTGTCGTGACTTGCCGCGGAGAATGCTTACACGGTAGAGAGGCCAATCTCTGTAAAGACCTAACACTAGAGCCACGATTTTATGGCGAAAAGATTTTTGCAACATTTGGTTTCGAAGCGTCATGTGCACACCTGCAGCTCTGCTACATCGTCTGTGATTGGATGATTTTACTCCCACTTGCCTTGGCAAATTATAGACGTACAGACTCACAATAATCTTATTCTGATTGGTGCAGTCAAATGAGAAACGTGTCTGAACAAAAACACGCTGCCAATAACCTTGAAACAGAACTGCCGATGTGCACGTGAGTCACTGAAACAAAGTGGGGCCAAAATCTTTTCTCGACAAAATCGTGGCCCTACCTAACACACGTCAATGACAACACATAAAAGTTAGTGGCTAATTGAATCGCAGATTATGCTCTCTTATGTATAGGAAAGTGAAGTTTAGTCTGTTACCAAATGATAACGCGAATCTTGCATGTCTCTAGTGATTGGACGTCGTAGCTCTGACGTGTCTTGAGGTTTTACTGGCAAATCACAGACTTGTGAAGTTGTTGTAACGATATTGTGATTGGCAAAGTCAAATGAGAGATATCGCTTCACAAAGACACGCTGCCAATAACCATGAAGCACAACTGCAGTTGTGCACGTAAGACACTGAAACAAAGTGGGGCAAAGTTCTTTTAGCGAAAATCAGGGGTCCCTACATATGTGCACATAGGCAGTTCTCCTTCGCGGTTATTTGCAGCGTGTCTTTGTTCAGAAACGTCTCCCATTTGACTGTACCAAATATAATAAGGTAATTGTGACAGCATAAGTCTGTGATTTGCCATGTAGAAGCCCAAGACTAGAGCGAGTTAAAACATCCTATCACAGATCAAGAAGCAGAGGAACAGATGTGCACATACGGCAACGAAACAAACTGGTGCAAAAATATTTACGCCATATTATCGTGGCTCACTCAGCTACTTCCAGGAAGTGCCGAGCAAGTCAACGACCAATTATGGACGTCGTAGAGACCTATTGTTGCTGGAACTCTAGCTTGCGCATAAAAGAAAACACTAATATTTCAGGTCTCTACCAGTGACTAAAGAAACTCTTCTGAAGCGGTGAAAAGTATAGCCATCAAAAAAACAACTATTAGAAATTAAATTCTCTGCTTCCTTCAATACTTAAGAGGGCGTGATAGATAATTCAACGCTAAAAGCATTAATGTACAACTGTAGAATTCTTGCAGCCTATTTGAGAAAATTAAACAATAGCAATCCTAGACAATAGTTTTAGCCAACGTTTTTAACAAGATTGTTTCCAGTGTTACGAACTTCTGAGGCACAATCTCTGACGTCGGAACCTCGTGCATTTAACTGCGGCGCAAGAGATCACGCGTAACGAATTAGTATTTCTGGATAAATATTTACTCATAAATTTGGCAAATACCATTACCTAGGATTGTCATTGAGTATTTTATCAATATTGGCTTCGAATAAAGTGTAGGAATCAATTGATGTTCTCAGCGTTTATTTATCTACAACGCACTCTTATGGCAGCGATGAAGGAAATAATTTACAGCAGTTTTGAAGGTCAGTGCCCAAGCGGAGGTCAAAAAGTTTACACGGAATATTGAGAATTTGTCAAGCCATCAAAGGAAGATATAATTAGGTATCCTTGTATTCAAAATTTCGTTACATTCATATTAACATGTTGATTTGAATTAAAAAACTGTTTAATATTTGAACACGTTCGACAACTTGGAGAAAATAAAGTAATATATGTATCGAAAAATTGGAAACTAGTGAAGTTACCTACCACTTTCGTTAAGGTTAAATCTACTACAGGTTAAAAAGATCAATGTTAAAAATCTGTCACAGGGACAATTTCTGCCGCTTGAGCGCTGGTATCGGTAAGGTGTGTAAACTGACCAACCACAGAGCTTTCCTGAATTGTATATTATATGAAGTTGATCACTTAAAACGCGAAGTTGGTTTCTTTTCACTTTAATATTCAGTTACATGACTTCTGTCTTTTCCAAGCATATTTAAATCCAAATTTATTACGGTTTCGAATTTTTTCTGGTCCCTTAGCGATAGCAGCGAAACTAGCTGCAGAAATTTTCCCTGTGCCAAACTCTCACATAAGAAAACACTTTTTCTTTCTAACCTGTAGTAGAATGAATCTTACTTTCGTTCGTAGCCGATGGATTTTTAGAGAGAATACATTTTCCTCATTGAAGATTTATGAGCATCTGCTTGATGCACTGTGACAATATATTTGAGCCGAAAAAAATGCCTTACTTCTCATCTGATCCCCTGAGCACTTCGTACACTGAAGACCTGTCAAATAAAATGGTTCCAGATCTCCGGTGGCTCCGCGCAATAGTGGTTTAACGTACAAAGCTAGGTACCCGGGCAAGGAGACAAGCACCTCCATGCTGCAGTTTAATACCCCCGTAAGTGCAGCACCGTCTACCGTTCAGAAGCCAGGGAAATGTAAGAGCGACTTTAACGGCTTGTTCCCGAGTTTTTTCCAGACTAGTGCCAATTACTCAAATATTTTATAACCAAAAGTTTTGAAAAAATTTGAGTCAATATGCAATCACACGATGCAGACTACTGTGTGGACGCGTTTTTTAAAATAACGTACCATTCGCCAGAAAAAAAATAATTTCCTTCATTTTTACTTATTTTCACGACGAAAAACGTGGTACTTTGGGTAATGAAATCTAAAAAACCGTTAAGTATAATTCTACAAAAAAATTCAGCTACAAATTATAACATATAAGTGCCAAAACTGTGTAGCGAAATTTTGATATGAGTATTAGGTAGCAATAAAAAAATATATTTTCGAAATCACTGCAAAACTCCGTAACAAGGCATAAAAGCGCGCGTCAAATGCCGCATCGCCACGAGCCAAGTGTGGAATTAGCGTGCAAGATTCCTTCCGATCAGTTTTTACTATGGAACTTTTTAAGGGCGTTCAGGTGTGAAATTAACAATTTTATTTTAGTACGAAATTATGTCAGTTTTGTAGACGCCACTTGAGACTTCATTTTCGTCTTACGGAAAAATTTTTAGCATGCATAGCATTCAAATAATGGCATGTGAAAATCAAAATATGCATGATACGGGTGCATACAACTAAGGAAAACCATCAGACTTAATAAAATGAAATAATTTACTCAAAGAATAGATGTCGAGGCCTAATTGACTAAATTTATTAAAACATGAAAGGACGCATCTTCGTATTTTTCAAATTTGCTGAAATACGGTTTTTAGTGTAAAAAATTAGTGACATTTTTGGTGCACTATAAACGAATACCGTTCTATTTCATTCAAATTGTTAGATTAGATTTTGACCAATAGCAGCATTCCTCCTGATTACAACGATACCAGGTTTATAGCAATGCGAACTGTCAACTCATTGTGGTATATGTGTGCAGTAACAAGTGTGTGTCACCTTCTACGACGCGACGATTTCTTACGCTCGCCTTTCTTACGAGGGTGGAGAGCTCAAGCGACGTACCTCATCCTTCCACGTCCTTCCTGAGACTGAAGCATGCAGGGAGCGCGCACCAGCCTTTATATAGTGTCTGCGACCGCGTTAGCTGCCTATTTACGCGATTCAGAGCATATATACCGAGTTTCATAGGAATATGAGAGAGTGCTGATATTCACTAGTCTTGAATAACCTTAAGCGGCGACCATATTATTGTATTGGTAGAGAGTCTGTATCAAAGTTCAGTGCACGATTCTGTCTGAGTGTCGTATACATCCAGTTAGTACATTCTGAAGTACAGTGGGGCCTTGGCTGATGTTACCGCTGGTCAGCGGTTTTCTCGGGGATCTTCCATTTCCGCCGCCTCGGTCAATACTCACATCGTGTCACCCCTCACCAGTGCTAAAGACCTAGGTATTAAGCGCTAACCAAAATCTTTACAGTCAGTACTTGAAGAACTGTTTGACTGAAACGGCCGTTTTTTGCTGTGGCGAAGGTCTTCGAAAAACAGTGTTTTTAATGAGCATTGTGTCTTAATAATGACACTGCGTCCTTGTACGAAGTGGTTTTTATTTTCGTATATTAGCAAAACGGGCGCGCGTGGAATAGTTTGTTTAAAAAAATAGTATTTTTCTGGACTTTAAAACGCATTGGAAGCGTGTGGTAGGCGGTCCAAGTGGGCAAAAGTCATAATTTTATATTTGCCTAAAACAGCGTTAGTTTTGTAGACGTAATTTGGTAGTATATTTTCCTCTTATAAAAAAATTATCTCAGCCAGTTTTCCCATAACGGAATTTCAAAGTCAAAATTTGCATGTTTTTAGTTCATACACCCCCTGAAAACCAATTAACATAATGAAACGTAATAATTCACAGTGAAAGTTCATGTCCCTGGCTAGGGTTTTGAGTATATAAAAACCAATTAAAATAATGTTTTGTATTTTTTAAAACATTTCTAAAAATTGGAATTTTTTGTTAATTTAGAATTTTTTTTTAAATACAAAAATATTTTGTATTGGATTTTTATAAACTTAAAGCCCTAGCCCGTGGCATGTACTTTACTGCAAATTTTTGCGTGTCTTTGTGTTTATTGGTTTCTTATAAAACAATTGCCAATAACTCAAATATTTTTTAACCAAATGCTTTGAAACAAATTGAGACTGTGTACAGTTATACGATACACGATTTTGCCAGAGCGTTTTTTAAACTAATTTACCATTTGCTAGAAAAAAAAATATTTGGCTTCATTTTGGCGTATTTTGACAGTAAAATATGTGCTACTTCAGAGCAAAATTCTAAAAATCTGTTTGGTGTATTGCAACAGAATAATTCAGATACAAACTATGATATAAAAGTGTTAAAACTGTAACAATGAATTTTTGATATATGTATTAATTTGCGTTGAAATAAATATTTTCGAAACCACTGCAAAACTAAAGAGCGAGGCCTTAAACCCAGTAGGTTACTTATTGTAACCGCCTCAGAGAGAGCTCATCCACTTCCCACGGGACCGGGGGGGGGGGAGGGGGTGCAGACCCAGCTACATGCCTCACCTGCGACGAGCGTACATCAACGCGCGTAGCAGCGGCGACGTGCAATTATAAGCGACGTGCCATTGGCCCGCGGAAAACGCCCTTACGACGTTACCGCGTCCCACAGACAACGCCCTCCACCTCTTCCAGAACCTCGTGGTCGCTATCGCATGGTAATTAACGTTCCTGCCAGGTGGCGCGTGGAGGCTACGCTACGTGCAGAGGTCAACGTGGTCAAGGCTGCCACCGCAATCTATCCCAGCGTGTCGTCGGCTTTCCTTCTAAGACGGCTGTGGAAACTCACGAGGGTGGAAGAAATTCCAGATTCTGGTGCCCGATCCTAGAAGTGTGAAGAGATTTTGGTCAGAACTTAAGAGGGTGCGGTACATAATTCAACGCTAAAAGCATTAATCTATAACTGTAGGTTTCTTGAAGCCAATTTGCGAAAATTAAACAATAGCACTTCTAGACAATAGTTTCAGCCAACGTTTTAAACAAAATTGTTTCTAGTGTTACAAACTTCTGAGGCAAAATCTCTGACGCCGGAACCTCGTACATTTAACTGCGGCGCAAAAGATCACGCGTAACGAATTAGTAGTATTGGATAAATTATTGCTCATAAAGTTGGCAAATACCACTATCTAGTATTGTCATTAAGTATTTTATCCATATTTGCTTCGAAAAAAACGTAGGACTCAACTGATGTTTTCAGCGTTTATTTATCTTAAACGCGCTCATAAGAGCAGTCCTCGACTGGTGCATGGACGGCGTTGCAGCGTGTCACGAGTATTTTTTTTTTTTACGCCAAACCACTTAACTTATTCATGTTATGTTTATCTACGAAAATAACACACACTTGAAACTGTGTTTCAATGTTTCAAAATGTTCAGCACGTTTGTTAGAAACATGATTTTCGGGCCTCTCGAAATAGCTAAAAAGGTTTTTTTTAGACTGCTGTAACTCTGAAAGTACTACCTGAATTAGTAAAGTGTAAAGCGAGAGGCATGCGTTGGTGTGTATTAACACTATTCAAAAATAAAATGTTGTGGTCACCACTTAATATCCTGTAGGAAGAAGACTACAAGGAAAACCTTGCACGCCAGTTTGTCGCGCTGCTAATAGTGGCGATATGCTTCTCGTCAAGCTTGGGACACTGGTTCTTGTCGCTACGCTGTTACCACGCTTCAAGGGTGGAAATTCGACACCGGTGAAGACTCCTCTTAACATCTAGGTCTTTAGGGGTGACATGATGCGAGTATGGAGCAGTATGAAGGGGCAGGGCAAACGGAAGATCCCCGAGAAAACCCACCGGCCAGCGCCATTATCAGGTACGATTACCACATGCAACAATCCGGGGATCGAAACTATATATTGCCTTGGTGGGATGCGAGTGCTCTAGTTACTGGCGAGTGCTCTAGTTACTGGCGAGTGCTCTAGTTACTGGCGAGTGCTCTAGTTACTGGCGAGTGCTCTAGTTACTGGCGAGTCCTCTAGTTACTGGCGAGTGCTCTAGTTACTGGCGAGTGCTCTAGTTACTGGCGAGTGCTCTAGTTACTGGCGAGTGCTCTAGTTACTGGCGTGTGCTATAGTTACTGGCGAGTGCTCTAGTCACTGGCGAGTGCTCTAGTTATTGGCGAGTGCTCTAGTTA